>JAPMUY010000875.1:0-16481 GCA_026901105.3 Galaxias olidus
GTTCTTCTCGTTTACTCCTACTGTATATTCCAACAAAACTAAATAAAGACTAAATCAAACTTTTAGATGCATCTATTGTTCAAACACAGATATCTCCTTGTAGGATTGGCTGAAGTATCAATTAGATTTTTGTGTTCGGTCTTTTGTTGAACTCACCTGTGCTGTTATTTTATTGAGTTTGCTGTAGATGCCACTGTAAATGCTGCTGTAGACCTCTTCTGTAGTTTTGAGTTCATTGGGATATTTTTTAGGTTTGGCACTGTAAAATTCACTAGGCCACCTAGGTGAACAGGGAGAAGCACACACAGGTGATGGTCTAGGACAGGAAGCAGAGTGAGACTCTTACTTCAAAGCTCTACTCTGTGCGACCAAAGTTTCACTGGTCACAAGTTGTCTAACCCATTGTTTGTCATTTGATTGGTAGACTTCTGGCCAACCTATAACTGGACAGCTACTGCTGGCCAACCTATAACTGGATAGGTTAATAAATAGGTAAATGAATGATAACCAGAAGTATTGAGGTTATTTTGAATAAATATGGTTTAGTTGCGTTTAAAGATTACTGATTTGGTTGAATGCAAAAGGAATCTATCTAAGAAAACATCTATCCATTGACTGTAAGAGTAAAAGGAATGCTACGAACCTTCCTGATGCACAGCGACGTTTGCAAGCTTCTTTGCCTGGAAACTCCAGGAAGTAACCAAAGATAATATAACTGGCCATGTCCAATTATAAGTGTAGGTTTAAATTGCATTATTTCACATAGCTTCATTCACACATTGCAGCTATCAAAAAATTGCAACGCAACCAAAATTTAATTTAAAGCCAATGTCGGCAGCACTGTTACCTATCATATATCAAGTGTCACCAGGACTTCTGACACAGTGGGTCTGAATCTGTGTTAGATTTAAACACAATCAGCCGACATACTCTGGGCAACGTTATTGTTTTTTTCTCTTCCTGCATCAGAATGTCTGTAGGTCAGAGGTCAGTGGATTGTTTACAGGGCTGGACGTGTGCAGAAACAAACTCGAACACATATAGACCATCAAACAGTCTCTCTCTCTCTCTCTCTCTCTCTCTCTCTCTCTCTCTCTCTCTCTCTCTCTCTCTCTCTCACACACACACACACACACACACACACACACACACACTCACACACACACACACAAAGCGAGAGAGAGAGAGAAAGAGAGAGAGACATATTATACACATACATGTGTAAACTTCCTTGCAGGCTGTTGATGAATGTTTATGGTGATTTCAACAAGGAACAAAGATACAGTGGTGCATTACCGCAGAGAAAGAGAGAAAAAGAGAGAGAGACAGAGAGAGAGAGAGAGAGACACAGAGAGAGAGAGAGAGGGGGGGAGGGGAGAGGGAAACAGAGAGAGTGGGGAGAGAGAGAGGGAGAGAGTGGGGAGAGAGAGAGAAAGAGAGAGAGGACAGATTTGGAGTAAAGATTAACGTGGGCAACAGGAGTTTCCACTTAGGAGCCATTTAGAGCAGAGAACAGGATGGGAATGACAAAGGAACATTGGTTGTAGATGACCGTGTGTTAAGCATGTTTGACATGTCATTCGTGTATGTTTGTATCTTTGCCCACCTCGCTAACTCTATTTCTCCCAACTTTTTAAATGTAACGTTCTTTTTGCAATAGCTAATTTCATGCTTTGTGATTGCGTCTCTTTCCCTTGCAGCTGTGGTGACCCGCCCCCAGTGAAACCAGCAGCAATCTCAGACAATCTCTTCCTACTTTGATCACCAAGGGACTCCATCTTCTTCAATCCTCTCAACTTCCTTCCCTGTATTTGTATCTCAACTCCTCTCCTCCGTCATGCGTCTCCTCAACGTTCTCATCCTCCTGCTTGTCTTGCGGTCAGCCCAACCCAGGCGAGGCCCTCGTTTGGGGGGTAGGGGTCCGGGACGGCCTAGGGGTCCCGGTGGGCCAGGCGGGGGCCGAGTACGGGGCCGAGGCCGGGCGGGGGCCGCCAAACGTTTCGCCCAGGATTGTAAGGAGTACATGGAGGCTGAGGAGAAGTACCTGGACTGTCAGGAGAGACAGCTGACCAACGTCCAGCAGGACTGGCCCACAGACATACACCACCTGCTGCTGGCACGCAACAAGATACAGGTGACTACCAGAAACCGCTAGCACGTACATACTGCTGCCTACGTGCAACCAGTAAACAAAGCTAAGCACAACCGAGGTACAGATTGCACGTACCTACTACAGGCTACAACAGTTAACATGAAGGGTGAATTAATCAAGAAACCACTAACTGACTTAACTGATCATTCAATAACTTACTACTGAATAATTCAATCAATCAACTGTGGCTTCTGTCATCCTCTCACAGGTGCTGAGAGACAACATGTTTTCAAAGTTCACCCACCTGAAGAGTCTGGACCTTCAGCAGAATGAGATCAACATGATAGAGGAGAGAGCCTTCTCAGGCCTAGGTCAACTCACCACCTTACTTCTCCAGCATAACAAGCTCAAGATGGCCGCCGAGGAGGTCCTCCTCCCCTTGCCCCGTCTCACCTACCTCCGTATCTATGACAATCCATGGAGCTGCAACTGCCAGCTGGATAGCCTGGTCCGCACCCTACAGGTGCCCAGCAACCGAAACCTGGGCAACTATGCAAAATGTGAGGAGCCGACGTCATTGTGGGGTCAAAAGTTGAAGAAGGTCAGGGTGGAGATGTTGTGTCAGGCAGACAACCAGATCTCGCTGCCTGGAGGGGAGGAGCAAGGCGGAAGCAGGCCCAAGCCTCCACCAATCAAACAGCCAGACGCCACCTCGCAGTGCCACACCTACATGTATCCCAAGCCTCTACTGGACTGTACCAGCAAAGGTAAGGCTGAAATGTCGAGAATAACAAACCAGACCAGCGGCGGATGATTACCAGCTTTAACTCTGCTATTTCCTATTATTATAATTTTTTCTTGTAGTATTTTAAAACTACTTTGAGTAATTGTCCATCATGTTCTATCCTATTTTGTCTTAATCTGTCTGTTGTATTCTACTTATTAAAGTTATGTTCAGAGAATTCACACTCTATTGACACTTGAAAAACACTGGTCTCTGACTTTCAAAAGATGTGCCTCGAGCCCCTCGGTAAGAACTGAGGGAGCGATCGTTAGCCACAGCACAGCAAAGCTCTGAGGCTGGATAACAACTAGTTTCTATGGCTAAGTCTGTTTGCGTTTTTACCCATCCTGCTAAGTCAGCTTGTGGTGGAGAGCCCTCATAAAGACAGACTCAGTTACTGTGGCATGGCTCAGAGGCTGGAGACGGGGAACACGACAGAGGGGAGGATGGATCGTGAAGTGACAGAAAGAAAGAAAGAAAGAAAGAAAGAAAGAAAGAAAGAAAGAAAGAAAGAAAGAAAGAAAGAAAGAATGAAAGAAAAGAAATGTGTCTCCTTCCCGCTCTGTGTGAGACAGCAGTAGATGCCACCGTGGTGGAGCCATCTCTAGGCCTTAAACTAGACTAGACCTCCGTAAAGGCTCTGCTTCAGAGACAGAAAGCTCCAGTCTCACGCTGGGCCTGGACTTACTTAGCATGCGACCCTCTGTGACTGTTACCATCTCTTACTTCCTCTGGTTCCCTGCTCATCCTCTTATACTCATCCATCCATTTTTCGCTTTCTTCAGTCCTTCCTTGTATATCTTTCCCTTTCTTTTTAACTTTTTACTCTCGTCCCCCCCCCCTCTCTCTTCATCTATTCCTGTCTCTCCTAGAACTCTAAATTTTTTCTCATGGGTTTAAAAGTATATGCCTTTATACAGGAAAGGCTTTTAGGCTGTTCTCTATGTACCATTGTCTGTATGCGATTGCAAAAACGGAGCTGAGCGAGCAACAAAATTGCCATGATGGATGGCTTTCATACTAGATAAGCGGAGGCTTTCATATACGCACAAATACCCTGGGACAGAGAGAGACAGAGAAGAATGGCTCACAGTCCTCCATATGTTCCGAACAGTGGTTTCTCTGTCTACCATGCTGTCTATGGATCAGATGGACCCCGCGTTCTGCTGTGGGAATCCTTTTCCATATCTTTCCTCCTGGTTCTTTATGTGAGCTCGTGTTTCTGCCTTCGTAGGTCACTTGCTCATAACTCTTTCTTACATTCTCCCATCACTGACCCTTTCCATAGCTCCTCTCTCATCCTAAGGATGGTTTGAATTAGTCCATTGAGGTGAACCCCCTGCCCCTTCCCACATCCATCACTCGCTCCATTTACCTCTTCTTTTCAATCACCCTTCATCAAACATCCCTCCATCCTGTCATCCCTCTCTGGTCTGTCTCAGTGTGATCAAGGTAACTTCCACTGAGGTCCATCCAACACAGTGTGTTCCAGAGTGTTCTGACCAGGAACACGTGTTTGTTCCAGGTCAGTTTGTTCTGTGGGTCTCCCAGTATTACTACCCATGTCCGTGTGTAAAGGAAATAGATTCATGTAAAGGAAACAGATTCATGTGATCAGATTTTTGTCTGATGTATGCTAAGCGTTAGCTCCATGAACATTTTTGGGAGGTTGGTCATCTCTCTTACATTGCATAAGTAGTAAACATAAATCAGGAGTCTAGTGTCAGGTGACCTCATATCAGTGGGAAAGAGGCCACACGACCAGGGGTCATATAAAAAAGAAATGCAATGGATACTGGTGGAAAAAGCAGCAAATACAGTTACATGCATGCCATATCTATGATAAATATACACGTTTGTAATTTTGTAAAAACAGATCAATACTTACATGACTATAGCGTGAACTATTTTGTTTTGTAAATTAATCATGCAGTTCAGGGATTGTTCATGAAGTCTTAGTGTTCAGACATGCTCTGAACCCTAATAATAGCTGTTCCAACAGAGATGGCAAGGCTTTCCATTGGTGCCTACAGTAGAAAATTGTTTTAATGTATCCATTAGAAATTGATGAGTCAGGGTGGAAAGCTGGCTGTTCTCCGCCTGTCCAACTTCACTGTAGATCTTGCAACCATAGTTGTACAATTATAGTCTCATAATGTACAGTATATGAGACATAAAGATATTATTCATACAGTATTAATATATCCAGCATTAAAGATCGTTCATACCAACACACTGCTTACTGTAACAAAGTGTATGTCCTTTTGAAAAGTGACTCAGCAGGTGATGCCAGTTGGCCGAGGATGCTCTAGCTCTCTCATACCACTATGTCATGATTCCTTGGATTTCCAGGCTTTTCGGGAGTTGTTTTACCGTTCCCATCGCTAACTCCAGGCTTTAGCCTGAAATATGTTTGGCGCCTCCTGGTTTCCTGGACAAGTCTACAGAGCATTGAGCAGCTTCACCTCTGGCTACAAATCTAGTTTTCTCTCTGAAACGAATGCCTCTCTATGCATTGCCTCAATTCCATGCTAAATCCACTGACACTGTAGAGTACAATGGGCCCTGCATGGTATATGCTTGTTGGACTCTTTTGGAAATCCCATTCATTCATAGTAATGTGTCCCTCTATAAATTGCCTGAGCACCCTTTGTAAATCCAGTCATTTAATTAGATAATGTGTTTGTCTATGAATCCGTTTATTTCACAGGGTAATTTCAATGTGAACTTTACAAGACGTTGTTGATCCATTCACCTCCAGGGAACAGTCCTGATTATTTCAATCCTATTGGCCTATCCAATGGATATCATCTGTTTGGGAACAGCAAGGATTTGAAATCCCTGCCTCCCATTTAGAAACTTAATATCACAGGGCATGAAGGGAATCCCTGCTGATTACGGCAGATGTGAGGCCTTTTCCTGCCTCAGGGGAGGCTGATGAACTTGGTTGCAAGCCACTGCTTCTACAACAGCAGATATTTAGACAAATTACTTTGATGATTAAAAAGACAAGCTGGATTCTCCCCGCGGAAGGACCATGTGAACAGCACAGAGGATTTCACAACATAAGTAAACCTGCAGATGACTGAGTAGATATGAATTGTTGGGATAATGACATGTTGGAAGCTTACCAGACACAAAAAAAAAAATGCGCTCCACTTTCTGATAAATGACCAAGTGAATGGCTAACACAGAGGATTAACTTTCATAAATCACTTAGCAGATGGATGAACAGAGATGTATGGGCGCGATAATGTCCTAAACAGATCCAGCAGTGTCCCCAGTCCAGGATCTGATACGACTGAGTGACCTTGGGTTCCCTTAGAGGGTGTTCCTGGTCGGCCGCATGTTTCCCTTATTCAGAATGAGGAGAGGCACAGATGTTCAAAGGTAGGGTGGAGGACCAGCAGGATGTCCGTTTTTAAGGAGAGGGGAAGGATAGGCTGTCCAAAGAAGCGAGAGTGTTTCAGTTACCTTCATGGAGCCTCAAGCTGGCCGTCGTGGAAGCATGTAATAACCTCCATAGTGGGGCATCTGCTGTGTAAAGTGAATCACTTCCTTACAGTGTGTTTGATTGATGTTTCATGTTGTCATGACTAGCAAAGCTATAAAGTCTGTGTGTGTGTGTGTGTGTGTGTGTGTGTGTGTGTGTGTGTGTGTGTGTGTGTGTGTGTGTGTGTGTGTGTGCTGTGCAGAGTGTAACATATGTGGTAGTAAAATGTGCAGTGCTTCAGTCCAGCCATAAATAAACGCTTTCAATGACAGGGTGTTGGATGCTACACACACACACATACACACACACACGCACGCACGCACGCATGCACACACACGCACGCACACACACACACACACACACACACACACACACACACACACACACACACATGCATACAAACCTTTGATAATTTATCAAATCAACGATTGATTATATGTACCTAGCTTCATCGATACCAAATTCAAACACATTAGCTTTTAGTTTATTAGCTTTCGTTGAGGGTGTGCACTCATGCACTAAACATCTCAAGATCCGATTCTATTCCTCCATAACAATTAAAACAGCCTGTGCTGTGACAACCATCCATTAAGAGGTGTTGATAGAGGATAGCATGCATTCAGCAGACCACCTACACACTGAGTTGAACCATGCCTTCGCTAGGATTGTTATTTCAGATGTGGCTGTCTACCATAGAGACCACTGGGTTACACATTACTAAGCCTCCAAAGGTACGCTTGTTCAAGTAGCATATGGAATCGTGTGCTGTTTCATACGTTCATAAGTTGTTTCTGTGCAACTGACTGTGCGTGTGTGTGTGTGTGTGTGAGTGTGTTCATGAATGATACATCTTCAAAGCCAGTGGCCTGCTGAAGCAGTTACAATGCACAGAGAACAATATTCCTTTGGCAGGGTTAGGAAACATTGTTGCAGTCACGTTCAAGCGTTTTGCCATCTTGAAAATGTTAACTGCTCAGATAGACTGTACTTACAGCATTTCAACATAACACACTGTACTGAAACATATTCTTTTACAGCAAATCAGTGACAGATCTGGGAGTTGCTACATGCTTGCTTTTTACTGTAGAATCCAAAAAGCATCTTTATGAGCAGGACTTTCAACATATTGTTCTGTAAATCATTTCCTTTAAACGCAACTCACCAATAGGTCTTTCCTATAAATGTTATTGATTGTGGGTGTGGTCTTTACTTGTAATGTATGTAACAGCTTTGCATTTACCTCAAATCTAAGTATAACAAAATATAAAACATATTCCATATGTACCTTCCTTACTCTGTCCTTCTTCGTTCTCTCTCTCCTTCTTCTCTGTCCCTCTACCTCTCTGTGCCCCTCTCTCTCTCTCTCTCTCTCTCTCTCTCTCTCTCTCTCTCTCTCTCTCTGTATGTCTCTCATGTAGAACTGAAGAGCATCCCTTCAGACCTGCCATCTGACATTGTGAAGATAGACCTGTCTGGTAACAGCATCAGACAGCTGAGACCCAAAGAATTCTTGTCGGCAAAAGACCTGAGACTGCTCAACCTCAGCAGTAACAGCCTGGGCCGCATAGAAAACGGTGGGGATCACACACAACCACACACACAACCACACACACACACACACACGCACACACACACACACACACACACACACACACACACACACACACACACACACACACACACACACACACACACACACACACACACACACACACACAGCCACAATCTGCATTTCATAGAAATTATTAAACACAGGATGTACACACAGCCGCACAAATTTAGAAATTCAGAAATTCCAAGACATTTGTCCTGTATACAATTTCACTATATCAATTATATCCCTAATATATAATTTTATAAATTCACGATGTAGTTGTTTGATCAAAAACATGCACGTTTTCACAGGCAACAAAGTTTTTTTTTAAGAATGGCAGTGGAACACTTTGTTCTGTCAATGTACACTGCACAAACTCTGACAAACTCAGAAGTTTTATATAATTGTACTTTACAGTAATCTATTTTCCCCTAAGCTAGTTCAGAAATATTTACTGTCTAACAAAAGTCATGTAATGTGCATAAAATTATGTCAACAATTATGTGGGCTAATATGAGCAAAAGGGCTTCTGAGGAACTTCTTCCAAGTGAGGATTAGATATCTTCAAGTCCATTTATCATACAATGGCGCCAGGGAGGTCACTGCCCTGGTATTTAACAAGGATTTGGTAGTCTTCTGACATCGAAGTATTGACCTGCAGCCATACTGTAGGGACTGGCATTATTCTTACTAGGCCAGGTGACCAGGTCCTCCCTGCAACAAAGAGTAGAGATGTCAGGTCAGCTTCATTAAGATCAGTTCAGTTTGCTACTGTAAGTGTGGAAATGCAACTCATTAGCATTTTCACAGAGCAAAACCCGACTTATGGCTCCAGGTACCATAAATATGTGCAGCTGGTTTGTTCCACTAAGACATGTACACAAATAAGAACAAATTATTGTTTACCTAATGTGTTGGTTCTTTACTTAAATAAATGTTATCAGATTTAAATTAATTCGCTGTAATTCCTCATAAATAATATAGGCAACCATAATGGATAAAATAACAACAAAAATAAAGTAGTTTGAAAAATGTGCTTGTTGCGGCTATAATATCCTACTATATCTCGAGACCTTGAGGAAAAGTAAGTGTTGCGTGACTAATGATGTCGCGTTGCTCGGCAGAATGCTGGGCTCCGCAGGAAAAGGCTCCTATTGTGATTATGACACAGCAGCATGTGTAAACAATAACTCCTCATTACAGAGCTCACCAGGATAGCTAGGTGAGCCAAATATAAAACAGGACTAAGACCTGACGAAACAATGGTACAAGCCAGGCTAACTAACTATATGAACATTCAGAGATTTGTTGGCACTTTAACTAAAGCAGGATTTTACGACGAACAGAGGCACATAAACACAGTGAGACAGAGCAGATGGAGTGAGGTGGAAGAGGATTGCCGTTGTCAATCCCAGGTTGTTCTCTCTATTCCTCTCTGACCTCTTTTCTTTCAAGTCTGACGGCACACTTCTACACTTCTCTCTACGAAGACTCTTTGAAAATTCTCTCTATGAATACTGTTCAATACATCTCCTCTTTCACTACTCCTCCTCTTCCTCTCTTCCTTCCTTTCCGTCATCTTCTCAACTGCTCACCATGTGTCCTCCTTTTGCTCGCTCTTCCCCTAATCCTCCCCTACTCTCTACGACCCCCCCCCCCCCCCCATCCAGTCTTCCGCTACGCTAAGATCAAAGCCAAGCCCCAGGCTTGTGACCAGCGTGAAACAGAGCCTATCGCCTCTTTTCCTACATCCCAGACAGTTAACACGCTCAGCCACGTGCACATGCACGCACTCAGATGTCACTAACTTATTAAGTCTTTCATGAAGACATTGAGTCAGGGATAGTCAAAATCCCCTCACAATAGAAGTGCAGTGGGTGGCATCTTTGCCTGAATTTACAGTGCCAAAAGAATATTTATATTTAAATGTATGTAAAAAATATATATACTGTATATATACAGTATACGTTTTTTGTACAAAACAAAACTATATTTTTGATACTGTACCTGCAAAATGAATTATTCAGCATATAAATTCATTTATGTAAACATTACAGTTCATGTGACTGTTTTCATGACATTTTTTATAAAGATAATTTCAGACTTCCCTGGACTTGCTCTCCTCTTTCTGTCTCTGTCTTTCTTGTTATCTTGCAAACACACACACACAATCGAACACACACACACACGCGCGCCTAGTTCCTGTTTGTACTTTTGCCAAATTGGCACATTATTTTATGCGTGGGGTGGGAATATACTAATGTCTGTAAGCAATGGCTCTGGAAATTATTATGATTAAGATTTTAGTACACAAAACTATTTCCTCTCTTATTTTCCCACTCCCCTTTCTCTACTTTCTGTCCTCCCTTACCACCTCCACTATCTACTGTAATATCCATATCTCCAGCAGTATTGACCTAACTACTGAATTTCCCTTTTTCTCCCAGGAGCCTTTGCTCACCCCTGAGTTGGATCTTCCCAACAATGGCCTCCAGCCCTCTACTGCTAATATCAGTACTTAGCAAATCTATATATCTTTTTTTTTCTTTATCATTCCTCCTCTTCCTCCTCCTTTATCTTTATATCCCTTTTCCTCCCTGCTTGCCTGGTTGGTCCATTTCCACTGAAACTGTCCAACCACATTATCCACAATTTCAACATAAAACATACTGTGTTTATTTAGTCTACTTTGTTAACTTTTACTTTTTCTCTTCCCCATGCCTTTGCTGTTCCACTGTATCTTCACTGTATTCATATCAACACTATTGTGTAGTTGATTAACAAGATCAAGATGAAGATCAAGTTAATGTAATCTGTTCCTTTTCCTTTTGTTTTCCCAGCTGCCTTTGCCGGTCTCCTGTATCTCCGTGAGCTGGACCTTTCCAATAACAGCCTCCACAACTTCCAGTATGGTGTGCTGGAGGATCTGTACTTCCTGCGGAAGCTCTCCTTAGGGGACAACCCTTGGATCTGTGACTACAACATTCACTACCTGATCTATTGGCTCAAACACCACCCTGGGGTGTCCCACAGTGGCCTTGTCTGTTCCCAGCCCCAGGAGTTCAGGGGCTGGCCTGTGGAGAACTATGTCAAGACGTACAATGGCGAGTGCCCCAAGGATAGGTTTCCGGGACAGGGAGGAGGGCAGGCAGGAGAGGGAGGACAAGTGGAGGAGACAGGGGATGAGCAAGGGGAAGGAGAAGGACAATTGCCCAGGCCAATAATAGACAGAAGGCCCAAAAAGTTTGAAATCATCAGGTTGTCTTAGAATGGTGGATTGACTCATGAGTTTAAAGGTAGGCTCAGGGATTTAACATTTGAACAAACAAATGGGGTTACCATTACAAGGGATGCTGTACAACCAAAAGTCCACCTGAATCATCGACAACTTTGGCACGTAATAAACCTAGGACTCAAAAACCCTTACCAATAACAGCCTGAACATGCAGCAGGCCACCAATCAGTGCTCGGTGATGTGGAAGAATTCCGAGCGTTACATTAAACTGCCTTCCACAGCATGCCAAAAGTTATAATGCTGACTTGATTGTGTGAGTGGTTACAGGCTCATTTCATGACCAGGGCTGATAACACTCAATTTTCTTTTAAAACATCTCAATATTTAATGCAACACCATCAAACTAAATATTTTTGAGAGATAGCTCCCCCTCACCCGCCAGGCAGGATTATCAGGGTGCTGCTATTGTTAATAGGGTATTGATATTTGGTTTTGTATAATTTTGTACTTACTGTATGTTTGTCTTTTTTTGGCAAATAAAATGTGGTGTAAGTTTTCTGAGATCTGCATACTTGCTTACTCTTATACGCGCTTCCAATGGATAAACTCAAACCAAAACGTTCTATGTCATGTTCCCTTGACCTCACAGGCAAATGATAGAGGTTAATGAAACCAGCAAACCGCTTTCTCTTTCCTCTGAGCCACTGTAGGTGTGCCATCAGGAACCAAGGCTGATGTCCCGGATGTCTCAGCAATACTTTGAATCATACTGGACTTGGTGTCCTCTGATGTGTGTGCGTGTGTGTGTGTGTGTGTGTGTGTGTGTGTGTGTGTGTGTGTGTTTGTGTGCGTGTGGGAGTGACTAAATATGTAATCATTATTTATCTATAGTATGAACTACATTAAAGGTATTGTCATGTCCTGGCACAGCGCAACAAAGTGTGGAGATAGGTCTGGCATTGCGAGACTCTGTCCAACGTAAAGACATATCCACAGCTGTTCCTATTTCTCTATCTGTAATTCCCCTTCTTTCCCATTCCCCACACTTGTACACTCTAACTGCTGAAAAGCTTAATTTCACGCAAAAGGTCTTATTTCGCAGTGAAAGAGAGTCATAGTTGTGACGGATGACAAATTAAACCATCTATTTATTTACACAGCTCTCAATGGCTGTGTAAAGAGAAGAAAATTGGTATTCTGAGAGCTTCCATAAAAGCCATTTTGATGGTTTTAAGAGATCTCTAACATCTGTTAATAAACTGCCTCCAGACGTGACTGTCTCAAGGACAGAAACCACCCCGGTGACGAGTGAGAGAAAGCGGACCCCCCTTACTGAGTTGACGGAATCTGCCGGTTGGTAGGAAAACCACTGTGTGTGTGTGTGTGTGTGTGTGCCTTAACATTATATGTGTTTGCTCATCAAGATGTCTGTGTTTGTCACTGCCTACGTGTCCTGTCCATGCTTGTGTGTGGGGGTATTAAATATTGAAACCAGAGCCTTCTCGTATAGCCAAACATGAAAGAGCCACGTGACTACATTACCCCCTATTTTCTGCTGGGGCTTTGTTGTGACTACAATCCAGCACAGTAAGATTTTCCAAAGGCTCATTTCAGACACTGAAGGTGGTGATTCATGTGATGGAAAGGGAAAACTATGACTAAAACACGCGGGCGCACCGGGAGCCCTCAGTGGGCCTCATACTGTACCCAGTAGCTGACATGGCCCATCACTTCCCCCATGGAGCATCACAATGTAACTAAAATGGTGATAAAATATGAATAGTTTCTACGATACAATAAAAAAATGAAATGTTGTTTGTACAGTATGTCACTGAAACGAGCAATGTGGTGATATGGCATCTGCAGTAAACAATAATAGCTGGCATCGTCAGGTATATATAGAGTGGTTGCCCTACTTGCTTCTCCACTCTGCGCTTAAAATCAACCAGACTAAAACCCACTCAGCACCACTGAGAGCAGACTGAAGTTTCATGGTTACAAACTGTTCTGGGCACACACCCACCAAGCCACAGCCAACGTGTTTCCCTACTCTGACAGACAGAAGAATTTAGAGTGTAACATGGGTTTAAAGACTCCCTTTGAGTTACCCACACATGTTAATGTGCCCCAATTTGGCTTACATTGCATTTTGTTTTTTGTGAAAGTCACATTACACTCCACTTGTAGACAGAATATTTGTCAATTGGTTAAAGGAGCTCGTCACAGACCCTGAAAAAAAGCAAAGCAAAGGCTTGAACTATGCAAGCAAAGACCATAGTTAACCAAATCTGAGCTAACTATTCACTTATGGATAACCTTTTTTAAATCAAACAAAATGAATGTTTATGTCAAAAGCAACATTTGCTAAATATTTGGCAACTTCATAAAGTTGTATTCAAAAGCAAAAAGTGATCTCATTTACCAGACACAAACTGTCGTGAGATCGGTATAGCCCGATACTCATGCCCTCATGCAACTGAAATGTGCAGTTATCCCAGAGGACATCTTTTCCCCAAACATGGTAACTTGTTGAAAGAGAATATTTTATAAGAAAATAAAAAACAATTCCACATCTCTGCAAAGAAAGCCAGACATTTGGAGGGAATTCAAGGTCAACACTGAAATAACATGCCGAAAAGAGCCATGTCTAAATAGCTTATGAGTGTATGATTAGAACCAACAATCTACAACATTTGCAAATGGCAAACAATTACTGTGGATCTGCTTAGATTATGTACCGAAGCAAAGTGTGGCGTAGGTATATTTGATGATATGTAGAGACATTAAAATGCCACATTTCACTGTTAAGTGGAAGTACCGTACAAACAAGACAGGTAGCCTATACACTATCTATGCAAGCACAAACACACACTGAAAAAAACACAAATTTAAGGCATGGTTTGAGATTTGTTTAATCAGACAACGGATTTCTCTTTACTTTTTCTGCTTGAAAAGTAATTAAATAGCAGGTCCACACATATACAGTATCTCTGTAATAAGGTCGTTGATTGTCCAGTTTCTCGTCCAAGAGCATAGTTTTGTGTCACATATGACCAAGGTGTTGCCTCTGTTGGTATTTGCAGAATAAAAACTTTAACTATAACCCTTTTCTCTCTTTTACCACTTTCCTTCTACCTCATTGTTTGACTTTTAATAGAAAAGTTAAAATATAACACTGGAAGGGACAGCAATAGAAAATCCCATTGCATTCTTGAATTCTTTCTCCTCAAGTAATGTATCTAACCGAATTAAAGATTGGATCACTGATACAGTATGAATTAAGCCCAAATATTCATATAATAATAATGGGCCTACAAATTTAAAGGGGTTAACTTGTATAGAAGGCATATTTTAGCTGTTGCAGGCATAATGACGTAAGGGCTAGGGTTTAAATTGTGGGTACATTTGGGCCATGTAACATCCATGAGTCTTTATGTCACTAGCCTCATTTATTTTTAGTGTTGAAAGACAAGTCTGAGCAAGGTGTCGTCTCAAAGGCACAATCCAGATATGTGATTACATCTCTATCTAACCCGCTGCTTTTGAGAAAAACGTCAAGAGATGCAAGTTTAGAGTGCACTGTGGGTAAGATGCCATGAAAAAAACAGCATTAGGTAACATCATAAGTAGCTTTGTCTGTCTTGTCAGCATCACAGCAGCCTCAGGTTGCATTATTTTGATTTTACATGTGGAAGCTAGCTGGTTAAAAAAGATTGTTTGGTGCCCTCTGGTGGAAGAAAACGACACCACTGAGAACTGCGAACAAAGTCGGTCAAATGTGGGTCCAAAGCAAATTGCCTGTGCGTGCTTGAAATAAGGATATATTCCTAAATCACCCAATGAACCGGGAAACGTTACCTTCAGGCCAAACACTTTACACGTACCATATACACAGCTGACTTATCTTTTATATCGGATTTACTCTTCTTTCTCAGTCGTCTTGTTTATTTATGTTTTAGTTATTGTTGCTACTGAACAAAAAAAAAATCTGTTTCACTTTAACGAAAGAGGTTAGGGCGTCGTTGTTATAGAAACCTCTCCAAGCAATTCAACAACAGAAAACCTGTGATTTATTAGCTAGGCATCAAGTTGGCCGCTGGGCGACCAAAAGCTGAATTTAGCTAACAATTTTAAGTATTAGTATTATCATCCAGTTTTAAACTTAGCAAGGCAAGGCAAACGTGGTTTGTTTGAATAGTTGGATAAAACTAACAATGCGGGACCGTTCTTCTACAAATTTTGGTACTTGAATCAAAGCGATCAAGTAATAAACGTGTTCAGAGAAGTAAGTCAACCCGCTTGCCACCAACTTCAATCTTATTTATCTAATTTAATGTTTCCTTGATAGCTAGTTAAAGCTAATTGTTTTCGGTTGAGTGGCGTTCCATTATTCATTGAAAGCTAGTTAGCTAGCAAATTAGCTTTATATTTTAGATTGTATTTCAAACTACTGTTAAGTCAAAATCACTGCGCACCAGCTTAACATTTAATGATAAATACAGATCTGCGAGTGTGTGTGTTGTTAAGACAACCCACTATGAGCCAGGCTGAGGAGGAGAGAAGCGGTTCCCCAAGCGAAGGAGAGGAGGAGGAGGAGGAAACTGGGGAAGACACTCCTTTATCAGCTGTGGCCCCAGACGCCTCACTAGCCGATGAGGGGCCATCCATCAAGACGCATATCTCTGCCAGCCCTGCTTTTCAGTGCCTCGATGAGGTAAGTCTTGGTTACTTTGACCAGGACACTGGTAATCACATAAATGCAGGTTTGTTACTGTCACTCACTTGAGATGTTTCACACAGGGTAAGTGTCATCATCTGCTGTTGACATTGAGCACAAGATCAAGCACACATGTGTTAGCCTTTGCTTTCAATAAGGAACTATTGTTAACTTACTTGCTGGTGAGTGTACTTCTAACAATCTTTCACTCCTGACTCCCCACATCGTTTGTGACCATAAGCCAAGGAAGAATGAGATTTAACGCTTACAGGCTTTTTAAATTTTCATGTGTTTTGTCTTGATCCTACTCCTAAAAATGTAAAGGACTCAAACCCAAAAGTTTTGTACACATTTTATTAATGTTTCGCTATAAAAAGTAATAGATCTCTTTACTTGACAGGGCAACCGAGTGGGATATAAAAGCTTTAATTATGTACACAAACACAACCTTAAATATACACATTCTTATGAGGTGTCTCACTTCCAGAATTACTTAACCAATAGTTCATAATTGCTCAGACCTTTCTAGAAATTAATTATTTTCTATTTCCAAATATATTTGTTGA
>JAPMUY010000876.1:0-167137 GCA_026901105.3 Galaxias olidus
GCCAAAATCCCACGGAATCCAATCTTTTAAATTCAGATTTGGGGCACTTTCATATGTGGTACTAAATCGGATACAGGGCTGACGTTTTGCAATGCGACCTTGGTCTGAAAAGTCAATTTGGAATCTATGCGACTTATACGTCTCTCTCGATCTAACGTTCTGCGTGTGACATCTTTGTGATTGTTCTTTTGCGCATGCTGGTCAGGACCATGACCAGTTCACACTGTAGTCTGATATTGGCCACATTTAAACAGGCAAATAAAAAAATCGGATCCGAGCATAAATCCGAATTGAGCAATAAGGCCTGCGGTGTGACTGTAGCCTTAGACCCGGTAGTTGTAGCTTTCCAACAGTAGCTGCATGATTGATTGATATTCCTGAACATAAACACGTCTTCAGCTAGGGGAAGCCAATTATGAAACGTTTCATGTCACGTCTGAGCCAATGGAGTTTGACACACAAGCCTGCCTAAAAATATGAACAAATAAATCCTTTCCCCTTGAAAGTGGAGAGGAGATGGTAGTGTGGGGCTGAGACAGCCCTCCTAGAGCAGCTGCTCTGGTCTGCCGGTGGGAGGGCCCCAAATGATATCACCCCCTCTGACCCCTGACCCCTGGACCCCCATGTTCTCACACGGTCAGCCTCGGAGGTGTCCACGCTGCGGGTAGACAAGTGTGTGTGTGTGTGTGTGTGTGTGTGTGGGTGTGTGTGTGTGCATGTATGTGAAACACTTCAAGGGCATACGCAGTGTGACAATGCAGTGCGATGTATGGCGTGTCCAAATTGTTCATTTGCATATAGGCGCTATCAAACCCAGTGAGCTGGAGCCATGGCCACCTGTTTGGCCTCCCTCCCTCCCTCCCTGCCTCCCTGGCTCCCTGCCTCCCTCCCTCCCTGCCTCCCTGGCTCCCTCCCCACCTGCCTGCCTCCCTACCTCCCTCCCTCCCTGCCTCCCTGCCTCCCTCCCTCCCTGCCTCCCTGCCTCCCTGCCTCCCTGGCTCCCTCCCTGCCTCCCTGCCTCCCTCCCTCCCTCCCTGCCTCCCCTGGCTCCCTCCCCACCTGCCTGCCTCCCTACCTCACTCCCTCCCTCTCTCCCTGACTCCCTGCCTCCTTCCCTGCCTCCCTCACTCCCTCCCTCCTTCCCTCACTCCCTCCCTTCCTCCCTCTCTCCCTCCATGCCTCCCTCCCTGTCTCCCTCTCTCCTTGCCTAACTCTGCACCTGCCTCCCTCCCTGTCTCCCTCCCTGCATCCCTCCCTCACTCCCAGCCTCCCTCCTTGCCTCCCTCCCTGCCTGCCACCCTGCCCGCCTGCCTCCCTCCAGCCTTGATGCCTGCCAGCGCCACGGCAAGCCCAGTTTGTGTGAGAGTGAGAGACCGTGCTGGTCTTCATCTGCTCAGGCACAGGTGCCCCCCCCCCCCTTCTCACCGTCAACCAAGAGACAGGCTGCTGGCTCCACAAAAGACGTTCTTTACAAAGGAAGGAACAGCCTCCTTATCGCTGCGCGTGCAGTTAAGACACAGGCTGACAGGGAAAGCGAGCACATAACATAAAAAAATAAAAAAACGCTGTGGGACTTTGTTTAGGAGACAATCGAAGCACAATGTTCACCATATTGAACAAACTCTCACTGGTGGTAAAGACAGGTCAACAGCTGATGATAAAAGTTTCTGTTTTAGTGTCAAACGAGAGGGTCTGGAGCGACAGGCAGGCAGGCAGGCAGACAGACAGGCAGACAGGCAGGCAGACAGGGAGGCAGGCAGGCAGACAGACAGACAGACAGACAGGCAGACAGGCAGGCAGGAAGGCAGGCAGACAGGTAGGCAGGCAGACAGGCAGGCAGACAAGCAGGCAGGCAGGCTGGCAGGCAGACAGGCAGACAGGCAGGCAGACAGGCAGGCAGACAGGGAGGCAGGCAGGCAGACAGACAGACAGACAGACAGGCAGACAGGCAGGCAGGAAGGCAGGCAGACAGGTAGGCAGGCAGACAGGCAGGCAGACAAGCAGGCAGGCAGGCTGGCAGGCAGGCTGGCAGGCAGACAGGCAGACAGGCAGGCAGACAGGCAGGCAGACAGGCAGACAGACAGACAGACAGACAGGCAGACAGGCAGGCAGGAAGGCAGGCAGACAGGTAGGCAGGCAGACAGGCAGGCAGACAGGCAGGCAGGCAGGCAGGCTGGCAGGGCTGGCAGGCAGGCAGGCAGGCAGGCAGGCAGGCAGCAGACAGACAGGCAGACAGGCAGGCAGGAAGGCAGGCAGACAGGAAGGCAGGCAGACAGGCAGGCAGACAAGCAGGCAGGCAGGCTGGCAGGCAGGCAGGCAGGCAGGCAGGCGGGCTGGCAGGCAGGCAGGCAGGCAGGCAGGCGGATAGGCAGGCGGACAAGCAGGCAGGCAGGCAGGCAGGCAGGCAGGCAGGCAGGCAGGCAGGCAGGCAGGGAGGCAGACAGACAGACAGACAGGCAGACAGGCAGGCAGGAAGGCAGGCAGACAGGTAGGCAGGCAGACAGGCAGGCAGACAAGCAGGCAGGCAGGCTGGCAGGCAGACAGGCAGACAGACAGACAGACAGGCAGGCAGGCAGACAGACAGACAGACAGGCAGGCAGGCAGGCAGGCAGGCAGGCAGACAGGCAGGCAGGCAGACAGGCAGGCAGGCAGACAGGTTCGTTACACCACTCTCTGGCTGTGCCACCAGCACACATGGTAATCTGACGATCGTTCTTCATTTGAGGCCACAGAGGAGCGATTAGCCTGCCAGTGTGCAACCCCGGCTCTGCTGCAAGGCTGACGTCACATCATGCTGCATTAGCCCTCGTCACCACAGCAGCAGCACCATGCTGCCGGACACCTTTTCTTTTCTCTCCGTCACACATCCCTCGCTCCCTTTCATCTCCTTCTTCTTCTAGCTGTCAGGTGCTGCACAATACCGGGACTTCGTTTCGTTCTCCGTGTCCCTCCCTCCATCCCTCCCTTCCTCCCTTCCTCCCTCCCTTACTCCTGGCTGTTGTATCCCCTTTTCCTCGTCATTTTCATGTTTCTGTCTCTCTCTCTCTCTCTGGACTCCCCCCTCTGTCCCCTGCTCCTCTCCTTTTTCCTCCCCCACTCCCCCACTTCCTGGTGCTGCCTGTAGGCTGTACAGTAGATTTGGCTGTCAGAGCAGCTTTCTGTGCTTTCGTGGCTTTATAGATAAAACATCAAAGCGCATCCCGCTCAGAGAGAAAAGGATTTCAGGGACCGTCTCTTCCTCTCATTTTCTCCCTCCGAAGTCTTCCCCCGCTGCCTTCTTCATCTAATTACCATTTTCTCCTCCTCTTCCTCACGTCCTTTCACACTCTCTTTACGGTCTATTCCAAATATTATTTTACCCTTCGTCACTCTCCTGTTTCCGCCTTAGCGGCAGTGACCCCAACGATCTAAAAGTCCTCGTCCCATTAACTCTCCCCTTCCTCTTCCTCTCTCCTTTGTCTCCCCTTCCACCACTGCCTACTCCTAAAGCCTTTTGTGTTGTAATTGATAGTTGACCTTCATTGATCCCAGAAGGCTCAATACTGAAGGTCAGGATGAGACGGGGTGTATCAAAGCTATCCTTAGGACGAGACGTTCAGCGAAACACACAGACGAAGCGCCAGAGAGCCAAACAAGCAATTAGGCCCCCGTGTTGTAACGCTGGGAAAGGGCTAGAGAGACGTGGAGGGCTGACCAAAGGCAAGGGGCCGTAGAGCATTTGATGTCTTTGGTTGTCAGTGCAGAGCTCTCAGCTGTCGTGGAAAGGGTTCTTGCCCCCCCCCCCCCCCCCTGTCCCTGTCTAGTCTGGGGGCTTTGGGGAGCAGCAGTCTGAGACCGTCTGAGGAGCTTGGTTACAGAGGTAGGGTTATATCGGCCTGTCGGTCATTGAGCGATACGGATAACTCTGTCATCGGCAATTACTGCCTGAGGCTTAGGGAGGTATCTCTAACATGCCCTGGCATCGCCCCCCCATCCCCCCCCTTCACCTTGCCCCGACTCCACCCATCACTTTCCCAGTGGCATGCTTCTTATTATTAACACAGAAAACACACACACACACACACACACACACACACACACACACACACACACACACACACACACACACACACACACACACACACACACACACACACACACACACACACACACACACACACACACACACACACAGATACACACACTCCCAGAGCTTCCCTCAGGATCTTTCCTCTCTCTCTCTGTGGTATTTGTCAGTTGTCACTGCTCTCCCCCTGAGCCTGTTTAAGATAATCCAACACCAGATAATCACCTCAACCTAGCAGCAAATCAGTTGAGCAGATACTCCTCCTCCGGGGGCACAGCAGAACATTTCATAACATCCTATATTTGCTGAACAGCCTTTTATTAAAGCGGTGGAACACCAAAGTGTGGACAAAACAGTTTCAATAAAGTCTCTCCTCATACAAGGGTTACTGATGTTATCATGAACCCGTAATCTAATCGGAATCTAATCTGTGTTTTGATAAAATAATATACTTTTGGACAGCATTGTTTTTTAAAACTATGCCATACGTATGTACTACGTGAATGCATTTGAGTGTGTTGATGCCTGCCCCCCTGAAAAAACAGCAGTAAACAATACAACCCGCGGCTCTGAATTAGTCAGAGGGAGGATGCATTATTGATGAGGCGAACACAGAGTTCCCCAGCCCCAGGGATGGGCAGGTAGAGAGTGGGGCCAGCGCCGGGCTCACATCACAGCCTGATGACATCTGCTGGGACACATCCCCTTAGCTCAGCAGGTCTGGATCTCCACGCTGACCCCGTCATCTGACTGAAAGCTACAGTGAACCCAACAGGGAAAGGAGAGACTATGTGACAACCGTGGTTAGATGGTGGCCCATGGTGATGCTATCATTGGGTTGTCGGGTACCATTTCCTACTGTATGTGGCTAAGGCGCTAGGAGCCAGCGTTTAGATTTCCTCGTCTGTAATGCATAGTATACCGTCATTCCCAGTTTGTCTGTGTGGATGAAATGTCCATGTCCTTGCTCCTGTTTTCCCTGTAGAGCCAGGCCGAGGCCCACTACAAAGGGAACCGCCACGCCCGGAGGATAAAGGGCTTCGAGACCTCCAAGACGCGCCCCCAGGAAGGCGACAAGCCACCACCCCCTCCCACCTCCTCCCCCACTCCCCCTGGCCTCTCGCCCTCCAGCCCCCCTGAGCCTGACCTTAGCAAACAGGGTAAGCCTCACCTGTGTCAGACACGTGCCCCCTGTGGCTTTGCATGGACACCATTAGCTGGATCAACATTGCACAAGCATCGATTGACCGGTGCGGGGGCCGGGGGTTGGGGGACGGGGGTGGGGGGGGGGGGGGGGGTAGTGTGTGTGTCGAGGGCAGCTGTTGTGTCAGAGGTCAGACGGCTCCTGGGCGGATGTCTGCCGCAGCGAGAGACGCCTCGGTCAGCAGAGACGAGATCAGCTTCTCTCCATCCAAAGGCCTCCCTCCATCTGACACACACACACACACACACACACACACACACACACACACACACACACACACACACACACACACACACACACACACACACACACACACACACACACACACTTTTTTCTGCAG
The DNA here is from genome assembly GCA_026901105.3 of Galaxias olidus. Classification (NCBI taxonomy): domain Eukaryota; kingdom Metazoa; phylum Chordata; class Actinopteri; order Galaxiiformes; family Galaxiidae; genus Galaxias; species Galaxias olidus. The sequence goes on from JAPMUY010000876.1 coordinate 5,611, forward strand.
CCCTTTGCCATATGTAACTAAGGCTCTGCTTATCCGGCTGTAAACATAAGGGGAAGAAAACGTTATTGAAATTCTAAACACACGTACCCCTTAAACAGCTCAGTCCCACTCAGGCCCAGCTTTCAAAGTGTTCTGATTGCAGTGCGCAGTGGTTGTATTGTGGTGTGTCTAAGGACTGAGCATTGTGACCGTAACCTCCGCCACTCCCAACACCTGACTCCAGCCGGAGCAGCAGCTGCAGGTCCCCTGGGGCTCAGCTGTGACCCTGCCACAGAAAACACGTGGGATTAACCCCACCCCCGTCTTTCTGTTGTTTCCGCAGACGAGGCCCACCCCTGTCCCATGTCCGAAACACCCACAACACCGAGCCCCCTCCTGACGTCCCCCCCGGCCCTAGCAGACACCCTCATCCTCCCTGTGACCCCCCCACTGCCCCCGCTGAGCACGCCCGTGCCGCGCTGCCCCTCCCCGGCCCTCTCCCTGGGCCTGGCTGGCTTTCCAGTGGAGCGTCCTCCGGACTGCCCTTCCCCAGCACCCAGCCCTTCTCCAGGAGAGGCTGAGGAGGACAAAGCCAAAAAGCTGCTCTATTGCTCCCTGTGCAAAGTGGCAGTCAACTCCCTCTCTCAGTTAGAGGCACACAACAAAGGTAAGGCTCTTTCTGGCAGGGATTAACTGAGCAACTACTGCCCTCTAGTGGCATGGAAGAAAACAACGATTGGGTGTCTGCAACTTTAAAGCTGAGATAAAGCTAAATCAGTAATTGATTTAGTTTCAAAAATAAATGTATGGTGCACATAAATTAACTCAGAAATAAGAGAGATTTGTTGACGGGTGACAGGTACCAAACACAAAACGATCCTGGAGGCTCGGAGCGGGCTGGGCCCCATCAAGGCCTACCCTCGGCTGGGCCCCAGTCCCGGTGTGGAGCAGGGCGGGGGGACGTCCTCAGACCCCAACACTCAGGAACGCACCTTCCACTGTGAGATCTGCAATGTGAGGGTCAACTCAGAGTTACAGCTCAAACAGGTAGGCAATGCAGGCGCTAACCAAGAGCATGGTCCACGCATGTCCGTGAACTGAGATAGGATCACGTTGGATGTTTTTTCACACCCCTTCACGCAACGTTTGTTCCTTCCAGCATATATCCAGTCGAAGGCATCGGGATGGGGTTGCAGGAAAACCCAATCCTCTCCTCAGTCGGCACAAGAAGCGCACAGACTTCCTGGTACATGACGACATCCCCTTTCAGATATACAGAATACAAAACACTATACCAGGATATACGCTACATGATAGCACAGTAACTTAATCATTGTGATGCATGCTTCTTTATGAGAGTAAGTCACCATGTAAATAAAACTGAATTGAAATGAGATGAATCTGTTCCAAAGTAGATAACACAGTTAATCACAGTCCTTTCCATCTTGTTTTATCTCACAGTCTTCCTTGAACTTCTCCAAGGAGCTTCCCAAAACGATGGGAGCAGGACTGTTACCTAGCCCTCTGGCTATCGCCGCGGCGATGGCCGCCGCCGCCGCTGCTGCCGCGTCCTCCAATCAGCTGGCGTTGCGCGCACACGGCCCCGTGCACCACCCTCACCCTCACCCTCACCACCATCTCCTACAGGGCAACCCGCTCAGCCTCTTACGGCCCGCCCCCGGGCCCATTCGTACCACACACGGGCCAATCCTCTTCACCCCTTACTGACGGTGACGGAACGAGGACCAATCAGGCAGAAGCACACTGTGAAGTCGACAGGGATTCTGATTGATAATCAACAGATCTGTTAAAGACAGAACGCTGATGAGAAAGGCTTCCCTCCTCCTTCATCCTATCCTTATCCTTCAACAATCTCCAAAAGCAACTGATGCCGGAGGGACTTCTACTCTACTGCTGGTTTGAGAAGGGAGGGAAAGGGTGGTGACAGATGGGACTGACAAACCTTGCCCTTTCTCAAGCCTCCTTCACAATGCAGTTGACTTTCAGATAATCGACGTAGCAAAAATAGTCTTAGACATGTCCTTCTCCAGCTTGAAAGATCCAGTATGTAGTACCTCTCCCCTTTTATGTCCTCGTAAATCAAACCCCATGGCAGTGGTGGTTCAAACGATCACCCAGCGTCAGCCTCAACATTAGCGCCTCCTGTTACCAACACGCTAGGTGGAAGACGGTGGCTGTGTCGGATATTAGCTAGTGTTACCTGTTGTAGTCGCACTACAGTCGAACCGCATCTCTGCTTGGCCCTGTTCTGAGGGCTTCACCAAAAAAGAATACTCAATCAACTGTAAAGGTATCTATCTATACTGTAGTTGGGTCTCCTCTACTAGCTGTCTACTCTGCAGATCCTGGCACAAGTTGTTTGTACTATATGTCTCAAGGTCCCTAGTATTCTGTTCTAGTATTGTGGATAATAGATGTTAGTCTTTATTTACCTCTCTGGGAGAGGAACAGGAAGTGAAATACGGGGTGGAAAAACCCACGGCCTCAAAGCAAATCATGACGTAATGTTCCCCAGGACAGAGAAAGTTCTCTTCTGTTTGTAATGATGTTATTGAAATTAAAATATAGTAAACTGATAATAAATTATACATATATATAAAAAAGAACACTACATAAATAGGTTTATCTCAGCAGCCATCTACATTCAGTAATCAGGAAAGAAGTGCAATGTGTCAGGGGGAGAATTACAATGATTAGTGCCTAAGTCTGTTTCATGACATTGGTCAAGCTGTAACTTTGTAGGGGTTGGTTGGTTTCCTGTGCACACTCCTCAAATATCCATGAACTTGTCATCAATAACATGGTCAGTGAAAAACTACTGTTCTGTACTGTACTGTGTGTGTTTGTGTGTGTGTTCTCATGTTAAGATAAAGCACACATTTACCTGTACAATTATGTCCATGGATTTCTGGTCAGAGCAGTCAGACTCTCACAACACTGCTCATTTCAGCTTAGAGGGGTTCAATCTTAGTGTCTTATAAGAGTTGTTCGAACACTGTGAGCAAATTGTTTTAAGTATCATTTCAGCTTTGGGTCTTTTTCAATGAGCTGAAAACAAATTTGTCTTGTCACTACCAAGCACGTGTACTGTACCCATTTCATTTTGAAAACCTCAATACAGTAATTCACAGTTTTATGCAATAAAGCAAGAAAAATCATGGATTTCCCCAGATGGAAACAATTAGTGATTTAGAGGAGTGAGTGTGTTCCGGCACCTTGAATACCCACGCCCTAGTAGATTCCTTAAGCAAGGGACGCTGACGCATGACAACGCACTACTCTGGTTGGGACACTCCAATTGTGAAGAACACAGGATGGAGAAATTGTAGCAATACTTACAGCACTCCGGCTAACTTCTCGTTTCATGCAATAAAAATTAGAAATATATGTCAATGTAATAAATGTTATTTAGGAGATCTGTATTGAGTCATTATTGTAAATGTAGATTGTTATACACATGTGAGATGAAGGGAAAATCTGGGAGCTTCCGAATTGTTGAACAAAATAATAAAATATGAATAAATTATTTACAAAAAGCCTGAGATGATGTTGTGGTATGTTCACGGATATGCAATTGAAAACATATATCTTTCATTTCTGTCGGCTTCATTCTCTGTGACTCTCTAACCTTTTCAATTCCCCATGTGTCTGTCTTGTTATTCAAGCCCTGTGCTTTCTGTTGCCCCGTTGTCAGTCCATTGTGTTACTTTGCTGCCTTGGTGTCTCTTCTTGCTCTAGGTTTCGAGTTCTGTCTGAATTAAATACTAGAATCTTCTCTTAAAAACATCAGGGTGGCACAGGTTAGTGCAGTGTTCTAGGGCCCTCTAGTCCCTGTTGTTACGCTCTCTATAGTCCTCCACAGTTTCTTCCCAAGCTCAAACAACGTGTGCCTTAAAGGAGTGCAACAAGTGCTTCTCGTTAAGTTAAGTTCTTTCACCTGTGTCTTTCTTGCTATTTAAGCCCTGGGATTTCTGTTGTCTCTTGAAGGCTCATTGTGTTTGAGTGCTGTCTGTGACGTCTCTTGTTGTACAGTTTTTTGGTGTTTTGTGTGTATAAAATAACGGAATCTTCCCTGGGGTTGGGTCTGTCCTTTGTCTCCCTGGGCCCCCGGGACAAAAAAACAAAAAAACATTTACAAAGTTCAGTAAGGGACTTAACTCCATGTGAACTTTCTGGATTTAGAAACAAGGGCCACAGACACACCCACTTCCCCCAAGAGATACGTCATGTCAGTGCAACACTGTGACAGAAGTATATAAAGGTTAGACAGCCAGGGGATGAACAGGAGGTGTAGCAGTAAAGAATAAGACCAACCATCGAGAGCCATCTACTATTCAAGATCAACTTACGACAAAAAACAATCAACAAACTGGCAGAAACAGAGGCCCACTTTACTGGCAGAGAGCTCTTAGGTAAGCAACGTTGATTTGCATTACATTATAAAATCCTCTCCTGATATAAATGTTTACTTTTTTTAATCAAAGACACAGATGTAACAGAATGTGGAGCTCACATGCAGCATCTGTAAACAATTCTACAGTCTTACTCAAACATGTTACAGGGAAAGATTTAGCATGGGATGTCAAAAAGATTAGTTATGTAGAGAGATATAGAAAAGACTGACATATTTTAATAATTGTACAACCAATATATTTGCCGTTCTGTCAGACGTTTTTCCTTTAACGTGTTAGAAATTAAATAAATGCTTTTAAGTGATGTTGTCACAGAAATAATTTACAGAACATTAACTTATAAATATAGAACATTAACATGAACTTACATCACTGGATGTTTGGGGTACAATGTTGGACAAATGTGTCATGAATGCTGGTCGTTATGTAACTCCTTTTGTGTACGCGATTCTTTAATAAGTGCGGATGTTTAAAAAAAGACGTTTAGAAATAGGTTACCCTGCAAATTGGACCAAAGCAGGAAGTGGTCTAGCGTCACACTATCCCTTACAACCTACCCCACACTGATTGGACAGTTACTTAACAATTTCTTCTCTTTCAATTTCAATTTCAATTTAGTGAGCTTTTTGGCATGAAAAGACAAATGCTTGTATTACCAAAGCAAACATAGATGAACATTTGAAGTGACATAACAGTACAATACAATAATAATAAAGAGGTTAATTATTAAATGTTCTTTCAAAGTATGTAATAATGCGTACAATAATAATCTCTCTCTCTCTCTCTCTCTCTCTCTTGCTCTCTGTTACTATTATGTGAAATAACGCACCACAAAAGAAAGGTGTTGATCTCCTGTACTGTTGCTCAGTTCCAAAGGATGCAGTTGAATGTCACAGAAGACTTCGGAAATGACTCCTTCTCCTGCTACCATCCTTCGGTGGAAGGCTATCGGTACTTTGGCGTGCTGTGGGGCTCCGCGGTGACCGTTGTCGGCACGGTGGGGAACATAATGACTGTTCTGGCCTTCGCTGTGGACACGCGCCTGAGGACCCGCTTCAACGTCCTGATCGTCAACCTGGCGCTGGCTGACCTGCTGTACTGCACCGTGCTGCAGCCCGTCTCCGTTGACTCCTACTGGCACCTCCGCTGGCGGGGCGGGGCCCTCTGGTGCAGCCTCTTTGGCCTACTCCTCTTCCTCTCCAACTCAGTCTCCATCATCACCCTCTGTCTGATAGCGGTCAGCCGCTACCTCCTGGTGGCCAAGCGGTCGGTGTTTGACAAGGTGTTCTCGGCCTGGGGCCTGGCCCTCCTCATCCCCTCCACCTGGGCCCTGGGTTTGGCCAGCTTCGGCCCGCTTTGGTCTGTCTATGTGTTCACCCCGCAGGTGTGCACCTGCAGTTTCCACCGCACGCGAGGTCGCCCTTACACCACCATCCTCCTCTTCTTCTACTTCTTCATTGGTCTGGGCTGCGTGGGCTTCTTCTACCTGCTGATCTACCGACGGGTTCGGATTGCAGCCAAGGCACTTGTCCGCTACCGCTTCAGTCGGCGCTCCTCGAGGAATAAGCCTGCTTCCTCAGCACCAGGGACAGACGGAGACAGCGGCCTGGGGAGCGGGCAGGCTAACACAAACAGCAGTGAGTTGAGCAGCCAGGGGGAACTAGCTCAAACCAAGGACAGAGTCGCCCAGGAGCCCCCTGGGGATTCCCAGGGCTCTGCCCACACTTCACATTCAGCTGACCCAGCAGGGGTTGAGGAGCCCTCCTCTGCTCCTGCCCCTGCACGCATTCCAGCCAAGCCCGCTCCCACCGCCAACGCCCCCTCGTCAGCGCCAGCAGACGACGGGGAGTTTAAGCGGGTGACAAGGATGTGCTTCACTGTCTTCCTGTGCTTTGTCTTCTGCTTTGTGCCGTTCATGCTGCTTAACATCGCTGACAAGCAGAACCGTGCGCCTCAGGTGCTGCACATGTTCTGTGCCAATCTCACCTGGCTTAACAGCTGCATCAACCCCGTACTCTACGCTGCCATGAACCGCCACTTTGGACAGGCCTACCGCGCCCTGCTCACCAGGGCTGCTACACCCCTCACCAACCTATGGGCCCACTGACTCACCCACAACTAAAAGGTCTGCTTTAGTGAAGACATTTATTTATTTTTGGAGGAAGGGGGGTGGGGGGGTGGTACAAACATCCTTTGTTGAGATGTATGACCATCACACGCTCATAACCCAATCATTTCCTTCCCCTTCAATGGCTTCCTCTTTCCATTCTTCTCATTTGAATAAGAACCATGAAGAAAAAAGGCTTTGCACTATGATTTGTAGAAAAGGTTTCTCGGCCAGTAGCTCAATCAGGACAATGTGTTACCACAGTGGCATTTCCAATCTTATGGCTAATCCACTGCCCAATAATAAGCTCTATGTTGACGTGTTAAGCACAGCACTATTGGAGTGTATATTTTATTTTGTATTATGTAGTTCATGTAAGTTTTTATTGTGTTGTGTGTTTTCCAATTCAAATAAAAGTATTCTTTTTACATTGACTGAATCATGCACTGTATAACTAGACCATTTAAACAGATATAGTGTTCCATAAAGTATGCATGACATAGTGAAAATATGAGCAGAATGACTTTCTTTCAAAACGTTGGGGAATTCCCATTGGCAAAAAGAGGAACCTACGTAGGGAAGCCTTATTACCCTCAGGTTGGGACATGATCCAGGCAGCATGATGCAACTGAAGGCGTGAGTTAAACAATAGGACGGAGCACACGCAGGGGAACTGCTACACACACACACCCAGGCTGGGGCCGGGTGAGGCCAACGAGGGGAGGACCTTGTGCTACAGGCCATTGGCATTTGGAACCGGACACACATGGGAGCTATCACCTTGGTCAGGGCAGCTTCTTAAACAGCAGTAGGGAGAAGGGAGCACAGGCAACAGAATATGGATCGCTGTGGGAAGTGTGTGGAGCGTGTTAGAGGTCAGGGGCCCTCTGTCTCTCGACTCCAGGAGTCCCCAGACCAGCTGAGCAGTTATTAAGGTTCGCCCTATCTCTCTCTAAGAAAAGACTAGTGCCACGTTTCAGATGGGAGGTCCACATATAGTTAATGTTTCGGATGGGAGGTCCACATATAGTTAATGTTTCGGATGGGAGGTCCACATATAGTTAATGTTTCGGTTGGGAGGTCCACATATAGTTAATGTTTCGGATGGGAGGTCCAGAAATAGTTAACGCTTCGGATGGGAGGTCCACATATAGTTAACGTTTCGGATGGGAGGTCCACATATCGTTAATGTTTCGCCCGTACCCTTCTACTCCAATCACCCTCATCATAAAAAAAAACACCACCTGTCACATGGTTGCTAAAAAAAAAGGGAACGCTTTACTGTTTATTTTATTTTAAAAAGGAAGAATTTATTTAAATGCAAATGAAAAATGGTGTTACATTTTCATATCATTGGAAATGCACATACGGACAAAAAAGTGAAAGAGACTACATCTCATTTGAATGGGTTTTTCTACCTACCATAACATAAAGTACCAATAATTTAGTCAATCTCAATTTATTTGTGCAGTGGGTACAACATTAAGTATACAATGGATGAGGATCAAAGTTACACAGACACAGGGGAACCTTACAGCAGCAAGACTGATCAGACTGGTCACAAAACAACTGTCTCGTGTTCAACACCGAACAGTCAACAATATACTAAGAAATAATTAACTTTAGTCGGTTGAATTCCTCATGAAAATGTGATCTCTGTAGCAGAGAACGTGCAAAAGCGCAATTTAAATTTAACACAAAACTGACCAAGATTTTTACACCCCAATTATTGTATATGTCAGCATAACCTGGGATTACATAATTTTTTCTTGTCAGAATATCATTGTAGTATTAACAGACAGTGTATACTCTCAACAAGCTTTGGTAAAAAATAACTTTCATTAATAAGCAGTTATCAGATCATCATTAAACTAGAATCATACTATTAGTAAATGTGTGATAATTATCTATAAATTATGTCTAAAAGATGAATAACTGGTTGTTGTTTTTTTTTGGGGGGGGGGGGGGGGGGGGGGCTGGAGCCTATCCCAGCTGACACAGGGCGAGAGGCGGGGTACACCCTGGACAGGTCGCCAGGCTATCACAGGGCTAATAGTTCATTAATGGTCAAATAACTGCTTATTACTGAAAGTTATTATAAAATGTTACCCAAGCTGTTCCGGACAATTTATGGTACAAGTGCCACCGCTCTAGGACATAACCCAAAAAGTAAAAACAAATAAGTGCTATACACATGAAACAAAGGCTTCTTGAAAAAAAACGAATTCATAGTAACTAAACTAACTGCTAGGAGTACAGACACTTGCTATGTGAGTGTGACACTGCATGGACACCTAGTTGATCTCCGGAATGTGCTTCATTGAAACTCAGGGTATCTGCAGAAGCAAGTAGACCTCAAGGGAAGGCGAGACAGGCAAAAGCTACAAGAGCTGTGTGTTGAAAGGTGAAGATGTTTTACTGTACTGGAGAGGACTAAGGCACCAGAGATATAGATGGAATTGATTCCAGTTAAAGGGTTCAACAGGGCTGTAAAGGACTACTGGGGAAGCCTTGTGGCGCTATGTCTGGGTACCCTGGCTCGTCAGGCAGAAAGTCAGAGAGCAATGTGCAGCTGTTCTCCAGGAACTCCTGCAGAGATTGAAGGATATCAGGGTTCCCCCCCGGGCTGGTCATGGTGCCAGGCAGCATGGAGTCAGCGTCCTCCTCCGGGCATGTCATGGTGCCATGCAGCATGGGGTCAGAGTCTGGACTCAGCAGTGGCTCCTGATGGATCGAGATGGCCCCGCCTTGGCCTAACCACGGGAGTAAGGAAATATAGAGTAGAGCAGAATGTCAGAGGGTTGTTGCTGCTTTCAGGACCAGGTTTTCTAAATACACTGAATGTGAATCAGTGAAAGTCCTTTGTTAGAGAATATTGGTGGCTTTGTTTGCGAGGTCAAGTTTGATCATGCACAATATACAAGACTAAAGAATATCATTTGTGTTCCTATCATTCCTATTCATATTCAGAAATATTGTGTGAGCTCAGAGGGGACTCCAAGCCATAACAGGTTATTCTGTTCATGAAGTTCATACTATTCTGAAAATATTTCAGCAGTGTACACTGCTACACAGTAAGACCTCCTCAACCGACATTTCCATTGAGAAACTTAAGATCGCGATAAAATAACACTGATATAAAAACTGAATTTTAGGCATGCAATTTCGATTCAAGCAGTAAATCAGACACGTTGTAAGCATTTCCTGAGCCTTTCACAGTCCAAGACCACATTCACTCAAGTCACTTTCAGATTTTCAAGCTCATGAGGCGACATGAAGGGTTAGTTTAATAATATAGGTTTATTACTGAGGAGGCATAACCACACAAATAGCAGAACAGAACACGTTGACTAACCCCAGCTCCCTCCACCCCTGCTAGACCGGCAATTTGCATGTTACAAGTTTGATCAATGCAGATGAGGACCAGTGGGCATTGGGGAAAGAGAACCCAAAGTAAGAAGGAAAATCCCCGTGAAATTCCAATATGATTGAAGCCGATCATGTTGGGATTGGTTTGGAGTTTTAGAAAGGGAACTGCGAGGTGAGCCTTGACTCACCGCCGGACTCTCCAAAATCACCATTCAATGGCTCCAAGCCTCCCACCGCCGCCATTTCAGACAATGCGGGCGACTTAGCCTCCAGTGTGTTCCTACAACGACCAATGATAAACAGCCATTACGAGCAGTTTCTAATTGGGATCAACGAGGGGAAGGGAGTACACTAGTTTTGGTAGAGGATGGATTCCTGTTTCGAGGGCCTCACGTCTTCCATTAAGGGAAACGTATGCTCAGATCCTATAGAGGATGGTAAGCAGAGTTGAGGGGCATGGGTTCTTCATAGGTGGAATAAATCCATATTCAAGTAAGTGCTAAGCTGCATGCTGCACCGGATATATAAAACACTAAAATGTACTTACTCCTTAGAGATGAAAACCAGCTTCGTTTTGATGTACTTTATGTACGGACTGATGTCTGCAAGGTAATGGTAATGTTCTTGTCAATTATTATTAAATCAATGACATAATGAATAAGAGATACGTATATATACTACGCTTTCACAAATAGTTCATTCCTAGTTGCCTTTAAGGTACAGGCCTGCCACATCTACTCACCTCCACTGTACTCGGTGTAGTACTTCCCAAACGCCTCGTCTTTGGGGGTGTCAGGGTAGAGGTAGAGCAGTGGATTGACCGGTACGTTCTCAGCCTCCAAGATCTGGAAGTTCCTGATGATTTCGTGAAAGGGGATCTGGGTCAGGTCTAACTTGGTGAAAGGCTGAACTGAGCGCACATTGGGCACACCTAAAGGATTAAAAGAGGCTTTAAAGAGAGATTCGCTCCTCTGCACGTCTGGTAGTTGTGTGGTCTGAGGTGACGTGAACGTGTGGTAGTTGGAAACGTTGGGCTCCTCACCAGTCACCGAGTGGTCCACCCAGGAGAAGGTGATCCCTCCGTCTCGAACGCTCTCGCTGAAACGCAGCAGGAACGTCCCTGACCGTTTCCTCTTCAGGAGGGACTTCTCTTTGGCTTTACTTACAAAGCCCATTATAGAGCTACAGAGACGCAACACATAAAAAAAGCCTGAAGTCATTTACCACAATGTTCATTCATCATTTGCTCTTCTTTATAGTTGTCTTTACTCCCGTGATAAGAATGTGTTCATAGCTCGTACCCATCTTTCCACAAGTCTTCCAGGTATGTTTTTACCATCACCAGTATACCGTCATACCACACCCAAAAAGTGAAGTTCACATTAGCGGAATTCTCCTGTGACACATGAGAGTGGACGTTCAGCAAGAGTATCTTCTGTGTACAAATTATAAGTATGTATAAGCAGTTTGTGTAGAGACAAAATTCACATTCATTTTTACCTTGCTAAATTTGGCCCAGGAAAGTTTGCAAGAATTGTAACTTTGCTGCTTTCCTAAGGGGATAATGGAAAAGCAGACAAATCAATCACGGAAAAAAGGATAGTTTGGAAAAAACTATTTTAGAACAAGGGGTTCACAATATAGTCTTTCAGTGTTGAACCCCACAACAAAATAAACCATGTATCATGCTAAGACAAACAACAGCTATTGGCGCATAATAACTAAGAACTGTAATTCGTGAAATTACATAAAAATGACTGAAGAGAGGTTAAACATACCAAATAGTTTAAGTGCAATCATCTCCAGCTGATTAGGGTCCAGACCCCTTTGGGTAGAGGAGAGAAACTGCCAGCTCAACATGTCTCCTAGCTGGGGCCATGTAGCCAAAGGAGAGTTGGCGAAGAACAGAGTGTTCTGAAAAAACACACCCGTGAATATTATTACTCCTCTGTGTGAGCATATATTTCATAAAACAATGACAGTACTGAATACAACCACAGAAGCAGTCGATGGCCTTTGGAGGAACCTGCTGTCGAGTGTTGGTTGTGACCTCTCACCTTTGGGTCGTCACACAGCATGTTGAACCAAAGAACCGAGGCCCAGGCACTCTGCTGCTGGCTGGAGTTGGAGATGATAACCACAGGCAGCGAGGAGGTCTGCCATCAGCAGCAGTCAACAGCAAAGCCATTACAAACGTATAAAAACGATTACACTCCCAAACTACTTTCACTCACACTTCTGGTATCATAACATTTATAAAATTTTGAGGAAATGCCAGCAACTGGGGGACCAACCTCTAAGTCGACTGAGAATCCATGCAGGTTGAAAACTGTGTCAAAGGTGATAACGTGTAGCTCCTCTGTAACACTGAGAGAGATCTGTGAACACACACGCATAGAACATCAACACTGAGAGAGATCTGTGAACACACACGCATAGAACATCAACACTGAGAGAGATCTGTGAACACACACGCATAGAACATCAACACTGAGAGAGATCTGTGAACACACACGCATAGAACATCAACACTGAGAGAGATCTGTGAACACACACGCATAGAACATCAACACTGAGAGAGATCTGTGAACACACACGCATAGAACATCAACATAGTCATTATCTATGGTCAGTCTTCATTTATTAAGGTGCATTTAAGGTATATGACAGTGGTGTGAACTCACATCAGTAATTCCCTTGCCGCCTCCTCCACACTTTTGCTCCTTTAGTGTCTGGAAACACCAACACGACATGTTCACCAATAGCAAAACGTTACCAATGGATCAAATCATGTATGCCATGCAGTCACCAACGACCATAACCAAATGATGTATTTTTTAGCTGGGATTACGTGACCCTGCCTGACCCAGTTCCACTCACCAGATGTCGGAAGTCTGCCACCATGCCCCCAGTCATACTTTCAGCCACATTCAGAGGTTTGTTGTTGGCGCCCAGCACATTGAAGCGCCGGCTACAAGAAAGCAGAAACAATACCTGCAGTCTCAGTAATGGAGTCTGTCTGCGTTGTTTCACTAAAACGTGTTTTTGTTATTCATCCTTGGCTGATTGTAGCACCCATACACAGAGACTACTCACCCTTTGATCTGAGGAATTTTCCTAATAAAGACAAGGAAAGAAGCACAAAACAAAATGTTTGTGAAATGACCAGGAGGGGGCGACAGAACACACGTTATATGTTTTGTATTCTCAACTGGTCAAAAACAGGACTGGTTTTATTGTTCATGGGTAGCATCGTGACCAGTAAAACCATTAAAAAGTCTACTTATCACCTGTCCACAGACACATTCACTTTCATGGAATGGTTCAGCTCAGGAATCTTGACCAGCAATCTGCAGCACAGAATAACAGAGATGAAGACACATACTTCTTACAGTGCCAGTGCAATACTCATTTTATGACACCAGGAGGCACTGACCTGGTCTTGACAGAAAACTGGACGTTGGTGCGTAGAACCAAGGGGCCTTTCCCTTGAGGCATGGACGGCTGAGTCTCTACCACAAAGGCACTTTAAAAGCAATGGAAAACCACACATAAATACATGTTCAAATGAAACAATTGAAATTGAAATGAAGGTGTAACCGTGCATGAGGAGTAAATCAATGTGAGACCTCTTGAGTAGGTTACTGAGGAGGGCATCTACTCTTTTCTGCAGTGCAGGTCTCTGGGCCTTTACAGGGTCCTGGTCATAGGTCACCTTCTGAACCAGCTCCTCTAACTTCTTGAGAAACTTTCTCACTTGGAATAAACTATCCGCCACAGCTGTGAACCTAAAAAAACACAAGACAAAATATGAACATTAAAAAATAAATCCAGTTATTTCCACCTCATCTGTAGTAAAGTCCACTGCTTTGTGAGCAGTAGGTAGCAACACCCAGCCATTTACAAAGGTGTTGTAAAGATGGAAGGAACCGTCTGAGAACTGCGGGTGCTTAGCGGGTGGTTCTAAGCGACCTTTGCACCTAATCCCAGGTGATTGTGGGTTATATGTAATGGGCGTAGCAGGTGTGTGGATAAGTTTGTTGACGTACCACTTCTCCAGCTGGTCCAGGCTGACGTTGTCCGGGGCACCAATGCATGCCCTTTGCTGCCTCCTCCGCCACTCCACCAGCTCCTTGCTCACCAGCACAATCATCAGCTCGTCAACGCTATCTAGCAGTTTAGCTAGATATGACAGCATGGTCTACAAGCCAAAGAGAGACAAGGAACCAGAGAATCAACAAGATTCAAAGACACTCAAAGACAAAGGTGCCAACTCTGAACAGGAATCTTCCTCTACCTTCCGACAACTATCCAGTCTGTTGATGAGGACTTGGAGCACTTTTATTTTGTCTGCTTTCACCGCCTCGTCTGTTGTCACTGCACACACACACAACTAACAGCCTTGTAGAGAGCCATCTATGTGAATCAGTCACTTCAGTTTTGACAAATCTTAGTGCTTACCTTCCATTGTATGGGTTTGGTATTTGAAATCAAACTCATCCTGCTGTTCTTCCAAACATTTCACTGTGTAGTCCAGGCACTGTATTTTAAGAAACATAATCAAACCAACACAAATAAACATAATTATCTCTCCAGGAGACATCATGAGGTAAAAGAATGTAGAATAAAGGACTGTACCTGCACTTTATTTTTAAGGCTGGACATCATGCGCTCAACATTCTGCTGGTGATCAATCTCCATGGGATCTTGTTCCACCTGCAGCAGTTGAACCTAAGAGCAGGAGCCAGAGAGAGTGAGGAACCACGTGTGCTAATAGGTAGCACATCAGACATGCATGAAAGAATAATTTGGATTCCATTGGAATGTAAAATACAATGAAGTCAATGTTCTGTCTCATGTCTTGTCTGTGGCTGTCTAACCTGCCGTGCCAGCTCGGCACTCTGCTGGATCTCCTTCTCCTTTACCAGGAACCAAAGGATGCGGCCAGCCAAGGCCCATGGCTCCTCCTGGAATGACTGTTCATGAGAGGAGCACATTCGGAGTGAACATAAAGTTAGGAGTGACTTGTTTACTTCCAACACAAATAATATTTACTTTGGCATTGTAGTAAGTAACGTTAACAGGAGCTGTAGTAGTATAGTATGAAGTGCAGTAATGTTTACAATTTTTAACCCTGATTGCTTTACTGGTCACAATTATATGCAGTGTATGATATACACTGTACATAGTCAGGCTGGAAACTGTAACTATTGGAGAATGGGGAGAGCCAAACCATGCAAAACCAAAAGTCCAACTCCAAGACTTTCTGGAGACCCGGTCAAATAGCCTATCATCTTAAACAATGTAGTGGTTAGTGTCCTGGCAAGGACAACAGCATTAACGTAAGAGGAGAGCATGTCTTTTTTTCAAGAGTGGTGAATGTGAGGAATGCCACAGATAGGCATCCAGTTGGTAGTCTCACCTGGAAACTGAGTTTGTAACGTCTGAAGTTGTGCTGCATGACAAATGAGCCACCCTCCTGTGCAAAGCGACTGTGCTGAATATCTAGGTTCTCCAACAGCACCTGGAACAGCACCCTAGCCAGGTCCATATCCCGTGCTGCTCGCTCCCTATGTAAACACAAATGCACAAATGCAGCGGGTACAGAGATGAAAGAGTAACTAGACAAGAAAAGACATTTGGATAAGAACAATCAACAAACGACTTAAAAAAGGCACACAAGATCCTAGCCATTTGATTTGGGATCAAAGCATTAGGGGGAAAAGGTGCTGCCTTACCATTCTTGAGTCTCTATCCAGGGGGCAAGGTAGTGCCTTACTTCCATGGGAAAGGCATCATTGTCATAGAGCTCATGTAACTGCTGAAGGTAAACCGAGTCGAGCTGTTGGAGCTTCTCCCACTGGGCCATTTTTTTTTTTGCCTGATGGCATCAGATGACAACTGATTTAGTTCTCCTTTTGATACTCTGGGCCATAAAATACTTATAAGAAGATTGGAAAAGTGGGTTGAACTGTCCAGAATGATCTTAAACTGGTTTAATTCGTATCTAGAAAATACTAACTACTTTGTGTCCATTGGCAACTGACTGCCTTAGTCAACTATTATCATTAGGGCTGTGACAATGTATCGGTATGATTGAGTATTGCAACATTTAGCTCAACATTTTGCCCGATGACGTCAAACTAATCTTTCCATAACCATATTCTCACAGAACATAAAGTATATAATGACTCAATTTCAAGTGAGTGTGTTTGGGCAGCATCAGCGTCTCTGGCTCTCTTACTCACACAGCTTTTCTTTACTATGCTTTTCAAGTTTCAATCGTGTTTTAACATCTTATCTACTGTTTATTTTCTCTTTTATTTTTTCTTATCACTTTTTGCAAAGTTTGCTTTTATTAATTAGATTGTGTGCAGACAGCGACTGCCACATACAGTTAAGAATAGTTCTTTGCTTAAACCCAGGTTATTTGCACCGCTATAAAAATACATTTGATTTGATTTGATTAATTCTGCTGGATCGTGTTCAAACTAGGTAGGCCTTTATCGAATAGACTTGCCTGATGTAATTAGATAGCCGTACCTGTGCTCATGTGTCATTGCTTTTGATGGCAATCGTCAATAATAAATATAAAATGTAATCTGTAATAGCATGACACTTACCTAACGTCCTAAATCCTGTGTCTTCGATCTGGTGGGCACAAATTTAAAATGCGTTTAAGATCTGAGTATCGTTGACAGTAATGCTTCTATTTTGCTCAAAAACAATCAACTTCACTCGCTACGTCTTCTACCAGATATTTTCCTTTATTTCTCTCCTCCCCTTCTTCGTCCAGCGTAGACGCTATTGGCTACAGAAATAAAACCCTCCCAATGTATTTTAGCGAACATATAAGATGCCATTTTGGTTCTTTGAAAACGGTTTTCTTTGCAGAACAAGAGCCGAAATGGTTTCCATGAAACACAGTTTCTTGTTTATCACGTTGAGAACAAGTGATTGGTCATGCACAACATTCTCTCGTTGATGGGGTTGGTTAATTTATATGTCAATCAATATAGAAGCGATGGGCGAACAAAAAAGAAACTTAAGGCTCTCTCTGTAGATTTCCAAGAAATGACGCACTGAAAGTTCACTAAAGCGCCTCCTACTACAGCGATACGCATTAATTTCTCTGATTTGCCTTTTTCTTCAACTGTTGACTCTTTAAATGTAACATTTTAGTTGTGTTATAATGATTATAATGATAATTAAATAGTAAAGTGCGTTGATATGGCTTTGAAAAAATTTATCTCATAATATTTTGTAAATACACTTCCTTTATTTTATTTACACATGTAATTAATTATTTTACTTTAACAAATAAATTATTTTGCTAATTAATTAATTAATTAATTAATTAATTAACACAGAGTCAAAAACGGAGTCTATCAAGATTAATGCATTAAAGTTAATAGCATAATAATAAAGTAATACAAGCCATGTGTTTTGGCCAAACATAGATGCTTTGTAATTATTCTTGCTTTTTACATTGCCACTGAAATATTTTGACATAATAGGCCTACCTGTTTTCTGTCACTGATTGTCTGGCTTTCTTGACCAAAAGTTAACAAAACAGTATACTGAGGTAAACTAAGCTTATGTAAGAATATTCTGTTTCCCTGGTTTATTATGCACACATTAGTATTCACAATAAAACTCTGAAACACAAAGTAGTACAAAGACAGACATAGACACTATTATCAATTATGAATTACGACTAATATGGTGTTGCCACGGGAATGGTGAAAGATAGTAGTAAGAATGTTGATCTGATGGCTTATTCATGCTTTTGCATTTCTATGTCTAGTTGTTAGGCTAAGCTTTGCAACATGTTTTACTTGCTGTAGAAGAAATTTTCTCCTAATGATATTATAAATAAGGAAAGAATGGGCAGTTGGTAAGGTTACAAACTGATTTGGTGGATAGACTCGCTACTGCATGGTAATGACCCCTTCCTCCCAGCTATACTGGTTCACCATGAGGTCCTCCTCTTGCTTCATGGAGCTGAGAAGGTACTTGATGCTTGCCTTCACCCCTGTCTTCACCCCGGCGCCCAGCGCATAGCCAGCAACTCCAGCCGTCCCTCCTGTGACGGCCATGAGTGCATCGGTGCCTAGATCCACAGCGCTCAGAATCGCTCTCTCCTTTGCCGTCTCTGAGCAGTTGACCGAGGCGTAGTAGACGGCTGTGCCCAGGTTGTAAAGGGTGCTGACAGCTGGGATCCACTCCACCACGTTGTAGATGCGCTCCTCCCCCTCATTGACACAGTTTCGTTGGGCACTGCGCCTGAATCGTTGGCCTGAAGCCTCAGAAACACCCTCTTCCATTTCACATTGATGGATCCAGCACTCTGACTCATATTGCTCGGCAGGTACAACCCGACTGCCTTGCCTCAGAACAGCGTGGTACTTCCCGGGTTGGAGTACTCCAGTACGGGAGACACCGGCACATTGGGACCCCAGGTTCTCACATGCCCTCACAGCTTCCTCTAGTCCCCCTGTGACTCCCTCCACTGGCTTGCCTAACAATTGCGTACCGTTAACCCTGGTCCAGCTCTGACATGTGGACAACTGCTTCCCACTCTGTGAGGCTGCCTGGCCCATCTCACTTTCCCCAGCTCTGGCTAGCTGCTGGATGTTAAACATCACTGCCTTAAACCGCCGCTCCTCTTGACCCTTCCCTACCCGTGATGCTGTGGCTCTGGGTTGTGGTGTTCTCCTTTCCATCAGATCCTCCACCTCCATTAGGAGGTCCTCTGTGTCCTCCACCCCCAGCAGGTCAAACAACCTGAGCACCAGAGCCTGGGACTCCAACGGGCAGTTTGCCATGAGCAGCACAGGCACCAGAGAGAGGCCAAGTAGCTCCTGGGGGAAGAGAGTGGAAGATGGATCCTCCAGCGTTGAGGCGGAAAAAAGTTCCTCGCAGCTGGGGTTTTTGTGGAAGTAAAAACGGTTCTGTACGTTCCCATGCAGCTTTTTTGTGAGAGTGGAGACTATGCGCTGGGCAGATTGGACCACCCGGTCCTCGACAACCGTTATGACCTCTATAAGATCTTTCTCTGGCCCAGAGGGGACACCAACCTGAGGCTGGGATCCAAGGAGAGGATGCTGACCCTGTGTGGTCACGTCTCTAACTTCCAGGACGTGGGTGTTGGAAACAGGCTTTGTCTTCAGTGTCAGAGGTGGTGCTGCCCTGCAGAGAGCTGATTCCATCAGCAGCAGTTGGACAAAGATCAGCCACCTCAACTTTGCATGCATAACTCTAAATCTGTGATGTCTACTCCTGTGTAAACAGAAATGTGTAAAAAAGCAAATGTCAAAGAATAGGAAAAAATTGTTTTCTATTCTCCTATGTTCTACACACAAGAAGACTAAATGGCAAATGGATAACACATAAAAACCAAAAAAATATTTCGAGAGAGATGGTTGAGTATATATAAAATAAAGAAAATATTTCAAGGTACGTAAGTAATACAGACGTAAGTAACACAGATCCATCCACTGCATCTTTTCTTCAATTTCTGGTCATTGCAAAATATCTTGGCAATGAGAACAAAAATAAAGAAGAAAATAAAAAGGCAAAAGCCCAAAAGGCAGACATGAAAACCTAAAAAGATTCAGAACAATTATTGAGTGCACGTTAACCCTGCTTGAACAGAGTTGTGGTATTAGATTACATTACATTTAACGCTCCTAGTTCAATATCCTACCTTGTCAATTTGTCCTGAAGTATTCAAGCGTGCAAGATTTGGAACAGTCTTCCTGACTATTCACTTGACTTGACTCTTTACTCTCTCCCTGATGCCTTGGCTCCAAAGAGGTTCTTTGCCTAACAGGTAACACTCCGCAACCGTTTCTATTTTGTCCCCCAACTCTGTCTTTTTCTGTCTCTCTCTCCTTATGTCTTGCTGACACTTCCTCTCTCACTTACTCTGTTGTAGTTTCCTGAGTCGGTCTCATTGCTAACTGGGAGAGCAGGGCTTGAATATTGATTCACATGGAGAAGGTCTGTGATCTTTAAAGCATGTTTGTTTTGCCCTCTTCCCTCCCCTCTTTTGTGTTCCCGGGTGGTGCTTTGTTTTTGACCTACATACTTGGCAGACATTTCTCTTCATTCATTTAGCGCAAGTAATTTTTTTTCTTTTTCGTGGGGGAAGTAAGAGTATGGGGGATTCAGGGGGACCGAAGAATCTGGTGGTGATGACTGATGATAATCAGACCAAGGCAAAAACTAAAGATTTCTTTCGCACTTTTTTCCTACAACTACACAAAATATTTCCCATCCCATTCCCATACCAATGTTTCTTCTTCATTGGTTATTTGAAATTGTATTTTTAAATTGTCCTCCTTTAGCTGCAGAATTCACATTCACTTAGTCTTAGTATTTATAGAAACTATGGATAGAAGCCAATCTCTTTGTTGAGGGCAGCTTTCCAAAGAGTAAAGTGTTGCCCCGCGGATGCAGCGACTGTCAGATATAGGGCTATTTTGAGCTCACTTTGTTCCTCTAATGCTTCTTTTTTCAATTGTGGTGCATCTAGTTCAGTCAATGCTTCAAGGTTTCGATGGAATTTGAAAACAATATATTTATATATTCCTTTAGCATGTGACTTGGAAATAGATTATGTACTGTTTGCAACCGTCTGATAATAATTTATATTTATTCACATAAACACAAAACCTAAAACTAATAGAAAACATATTGACGTTGTATATTTGTACAGTGTTCAGTCTTCAGTGCAACTAAAGCCTGCACAAAAAAGGTCACAAGAAAAAGGTCAAATTGCTTTTTTACAATCTTTGTCCGTTTTCCTATTCGTTATACATGTATGTACTGATACAGTGTGTTGTTTGAAGAGTTAGCACAACTCATACAAAAGATTAGGAGTCGGAGGTCTGTGTCATCCGGGGACAGAGTGACCAAAAACAAACAAGTCTAAGGCAGTACAGCTACAGTTCATAGAAAGAGTAAAAGTATTCATCCTATGCCAGAAAGGGCTTTGCCAACTAGCCTTTGATCTACTTGAATGTTTGAGCAAACATGTTGTTTGCCTTCCACGACACTAGAGGGGGTTACTAGACCAAAAAGGATTCAGTTAAAAACTGAGGAAGCCCAGTGGTGATCTTGTTTGTGAAGCCAATATCCTGCCAGCATATGACCCAAGAGCACAGCGGGGTTTCAGGGAGATACGCCTCCGCAGCAGCTGAGACAATGCAGAAATTTGTGCACAGTGACAAAGAATGTAACACTCTTATATCTAGGTCACTGATATCAATAACAGCAGGCCTCGTCTGAGCGCAATGTTCTTCCTATTATTCACCACAGAAGTGATGTTCTGTTTAAATGTCAGTGTGTCATCCTCCTTCTGAGAGTGGCACTCTCAACGGACACATATGACCTCAGTTATAGTCCAGGGGATAACTTGAGGATTGATGTCTTGTCTATTTGAGTCGACAAGGATATTTCGGTTATTCATTTTCCATCAATATTGAGGATTTTCACAGTATTCACAGGGGCCACACTTGAGAACTGACCCTGAACACAACTCTGCTGAGCTGTTGTATCTTGATTAGAACGTGTCTTGAGAGAATAGAGAAGGTGTGCAAACTATGATATGTGTGATCACAGTGATTAACCAGGATCAGCCTCTCAGAATGCTTGGGTTTTGCAGCCTTTCTTCCCTTTCCTTATAAGCCATACGTCTTTACATAAAGGAAGCCCTTTTTTCACTCAATCAAGGCATTATGAACCATGTTTTACTTGATCAAGCAATCCAAAAATCGCAAAAATAAAAACGGTGACATTTGAAGCGGGCAGATAATGAAGAAAGGGTTTTAGAAAGGAAAAGAACTGTGATGGCCTTCATTTACAGGTGTTAATGAACAATGGTACTGCGTCTGATTAAAATAGTCTCACAGTTTGACGCTTTGACAGAGAGAAGCAAACACACACACACCAATCATGGCAAACGTTACCGACAAGTTTTTAAGAAGAGATGGAATACAAACCGGAAGTTGCAATTTTAAAATAGTAATTACTATTTGAACACATGGAAGAAAAACGTAAACATACATACAGAACACCCAAAGTCTGGTTTGTTGCTCTCTCAGGGGCCAGTTAATAGTAATAGAGTCCTTTGTCACGTGTCTTGGATATTTTCACTTCTTAACAGAAAATAACAAATTAAACAAAGCGGGCAATGATCAAGTACAAATATTATTAAAAGTAATTATGAGAACAGAGAGCAAATCTGTACACAAATTATTAGTCACTTCAGCCTAACGACATAGTAAGTTCTGATTTGTTAACAAGGTTGAAACGAGTATATCAGTCAAAACTAAATAAATCCTTCCATTGGTCAATGTGTGTTACCTCCCAGTATTGAATGGACACGTCTGCATATAGGTAGACGAATGCATCCCCTTATTATGATAAACTGGCTTCCAGTGTCTCAGAAAGGCACATGCTATCTCTTTGGTGACCTTGCCTTCACTCTGACAATTCCCCCACATTGGAACAGCTCATACTTTGCAACCACAAACGTTCACATTCAATATTTTGTAAATTTGTCATCTGTCAGTTCAATTAATTGAAGGCAATGTTGTCTGTTTTGGGATTTTGTTTTGCATAGGTAAATAGATGCTTTTTTAAAATATGTATGCATTTCACTATGATTGCGTTAAAGTCCTAAAACATAAATTCACAACATCTGCATTCACAACGCAAAATAAGTGGCTTATCTTACTAGCATGTAGCAGAATCTAAACAAATATAAAAAGATCCTATTTTTTAGAATGTCAATACCTATTTCGCTCTTAGGCCTCCAAAGGTTTTTATGCATGTAACACACACACATCCACTCACGCGCACACACACACACACACACACACACACACACACACACACACACACACACACACACACACACACACACACACATACACACACTCACATAGGTCAACTGACAAGCAGCCAAGGGCAGACAATCTCCACACAGGCAAGACAAAACAATGTCTTTGAAAAAAAGTGGCATTTTTATACATTATATATTATTGCTTGGACAGACAGTATTCAATGAAAGAGGGTTTGTGAATATAAACATCAGTTCTATTTTTTTGTAATGAACTGAATAGTGGTATTGTTGTATAATGTCAAAGAAGATGCGTAGTTAACAAAAGCTGTTGACATTTGAGTAAGAGGTGAGAGTTAACTGGTCATCAATCCTGTGAGCCTGTGGGAGTTATCTGTTGCAGTGATGCAGTTACATCAGAACAACTTGAAAAAGGCACACACGCCAAACTATTTTTTATTTATTTAATCATTGTCATAGAAACAACAAAAGGGCATCTAATTCACACACAGATGCCCTCTCCGAGATACTTAAAATAGGCGGACATTCATAAGTATGTTCCTTGGAAACATCTGTTAGGGCAAGTACACAGTTCTGCTTTTATCTATTCCATGACAAAAACACATCAAACCACTGGGATTCCATTTTCAGCATAATATTTCTTTTTTGTTTTAGATTTTGCTTGTTGGTCATTTTTGCAATCCTTGAATTTCATCTTGAACTCAGTGATGCAAAGGAAGCTATGAACCTATTGCCTATTGACCTTTACAAGGACTTCAATGACATTTTCAGAGTAGAGAGACTCAAGAGGTTGTTTCTCAGAGTTGTATTGCCTGCTATAAACCACTCAAGCTTTACTTTCGTGTCTGAGGTAATAAACTGGTCATGCATGATGATCTATAGCAGATTGGAATAATGAGGTCAAAAATATGTTTATGTCGCGAACTTTTTCATGGAGCAACAGATGCACCTTTATAATACCAAACTGGTAAGTTGAGATTCCCTGGTGTATAAGGGTGGAGTGTATGTTGTATTGCACAAATTGGGCCTTTGACAATGTTTGGTTGCCTACTGGCAATCATCAATGAAGCAGTGTATTCATACCAAAATTTTTTTTAATGTCCATAGATAATCAATTACCATTAACCTGAATGAATTACACAGAGGATCAGCACCTCCAAATCTGAGGCCATGGTTCTCAGCAGGAAACCGATGGATTGTCTACTCCAAGTAGGGAATGAGTCTTTACCCCAAGTGAAGGAGTTCAAGTATCTCGGGGTCTTGTTCTCGAGTGAGGGGAAAATGGAACGAGAGATGGGCCGGAGAATTGGAGCAGCGGGTGCGGTGTTGCAGTCGCTTTATCGCACCGTTGTGACGAAGAGAGAGCTGAGCCCGAAGGCAAAGCTCTTAATCTACCGGTCTATCTTCGTTCCTGCTCTCACCTATGGTCATGAAGGGTGGGTCATGACCGAAAGAACGAGATCGCGGATACAAGCGGCGGAAATGAGTTTCCTCCGGAGGGTGGCTGGCATCTCCCTTAGGGATAGGGTGAGAAGTTCAGCCATTCGTGAGGGACTCGGAGTAGAGCCGCTGCTTCTTTGCGTAGAAAGGAGCCAGTTGAGGTGGTTCGGGCATCTAGTAAGGATGCCACCTGGCCGCCTCCCTAGGGAGGTGTTCCAGGCATGTCCAGCTGGGCGGAGGCCGCGGGGCAGACCTAGGACCAGGTGGAGGGATTATATCTCCACACTGGCCTGGGAACGACTTGGAATCCCCCAGCCAGAGCTGGTTAATGTGGCCCGGGAAAGGGAAGTTTGGGATGCCCTGCTGGAACTGCTACCTCCGCGACCCGACCCCGGACAAAGCGGATGAAGATGATGATGATAATGATGATGATGAATTACACAGAACAAACTTCAGATTCAGACCTTAGTGTTTACATTAAATGTTGTTTGTAGCATTTCAAAGTATTAAAAAATAGTGTGACTGATTTATTTAGAATGCCATGGTAATTCCAATATTCACACTAATTTATTTAAATAACTTCAAATAGAAACAAGGAAACAGTAAATGGGTAGAATTGAACAGAAGTCCACCACTCAATTCTGTAAAGCACAAAAATAAACGAAAGCAGAATAATTTCGAAGCAGACTAAAAAGAAGGCAAAGGGGGGGGTAGGGTGGGGGTGGTGGCCGGGAATTCTTGAAAGCTGATTGGATCGCCAAAGTTCTGCTATTCAATATAATGAATGGGTAGCTATTGATAGAATGTCAAACTGTTGTGGCATTTGTTCTGGCAGAGACCGGAACATAGATTCGAATTTCTACATATTTCTATCGGTGCATCCCAGCGGTTTAGGTTAGCTTTATTTTCTAGATAACTTTTTCATACAAAACTGCTGTGTGATATTTATTTATTTATGATGAAACAAGAATTTGTAGTCATTTTTGTAACCCGGCAATGTACACTATGGCTAATTGACTTGGAACGCGCTTTACTAAGAAAGGCGCACCAACTAGACGCGCAGATGAGATCAGACAAAAATGTATTATTACAACAATCAGCAGAATACTTTTTTAAGGTTAACCTATTTGTCAAATGTTAAAGTAAATTGAAACATTGACTGCTCTGTACGCGCTGTTTTGTTTTCCACTCTACAGAATGTTGGAAATAATGAGGAACAGTTGGGCGCTTACATCATTGATCCTAATATCCTGCCCAATGGTATTTTGGTGTGAAGAGGACTCATACAACGCAATAGAGGTAGGTTGCATAAAGCCTAATAAGACTCGTGCTATTGGAAAGTATACTGTGTGTACGTAATTACACATTACACGAGTACAGGCATTTAGCAAGCTAAAGTTGGACAGTAATTGATCACTAGATCAAATTATTATTACAGTTGACAGTGTAAGATAGTTCAACATGTGAATTTGAATTTGTGCATATAATAAAATATTCTTGTTTTTGAGTTTCAGAACAGTCCAAATTACTTAGCCAGTGATGTCTCAGATTTTAAGAGGTACAGCGACATTGACTATGACAACTTTGTGGGCCTGATGGGCAGAAGAGGTGCAGGTGAGAACTTGGCTCTGTCTTTTTATAATACAGGTGTTATATCTTTTGATCTAATCATTGATTTATATCTCTAACTTAACCCCTTGCTTTACGTACAGACTCTAGTTAATGATAGGAAGAAAATAATGTCACTTTGCGAGCAAACTACATTAGTATTGTGTATTTAAATTAATTGGTTTGCTAGCATTGATTATATGAAATTCACTTGTTTTCCAGACACAAATGCTCCACAGACCAGTAAAAGTAAGAATCTTGTATTTCACTCTGTTTATAATTCTGCAGCGTGCCTCCAAATTTGCTGATTGAATTATGCCATTATGTTACTTGTTCTAAAGGAGATATGGACGACATCTTCATTGGGCTACTTGGTCGCAGGAGTTCTGGGTTTGGTGAGTCAGCATCACCACTGCAATCTTCATATAAATATTGTGCAATTACGCAGCCTTCATTGAAATTTGTTTACTCAAATGACTATTAGAGACTAAATGTTTTGATCATAATTATTTTTCCCAACCAAAAAAAGGCATTTCACAGCCCTGGAGAAAAGAGAAGTATCCACAGTCAAGAAGAAGCTTTGTCATCAAGAAAGGGCGGCTGAGGTAACCAATACTACCCACACCATAATCAGTCTCTAGCTGACATACACTCCTCGACACTCCTAGACTCATACCCATCTTGAAAGCAAATCTTTTGTAATTTAGATGAATTACATTTTGGCCAATAGCTAAAGAATACTGAGGTTGTTTTATATTCACGGGTGAAATAAATGTATTATTAAGTGCAATTTTCACAATTATTATTCATAATTTTTGTCTCCATTCAGGTTTTAGATGAGAGACGAATGGCACACTGACAAGACATGTTCATAAACCCTTAAAAAAGGACATTCTGAAGAGACTTATACCCTCTGAACAGAATCTGGCTTATTATATAGCTAAACAGAGAATTGTCATTACTGTGGGTCAAATTGAAATTGAGCAGTATACACTATCAAGGATCAAATAAACATACCATTAAGAGTGTACGGCGCTCATGCACTGCTTTCTGATATGTCATTGAGTGGAAATTAGGCCCATGACTACAAGTGTTGATGAAAGGTGCAGATAAATTGAACACAACTGTTCCTATGAATCAATACTCACTGCAGAAAGTAGGCTTATACCAATATGTGTGACTTACTGTCTTTTTTGCATAGTTTAAATCTGAGATAGTTAAACGAATAGGTTTCAATTACTTTTTTAAGTTTCACTATTTACTGAATTAGTTTGTCAAATGTGACAAAGTGACACCAAAGGAATGGCATGTCTTACATTGAGTGCACATAAGCTATCAATTCACCTTAAGGCGAGCAAATTGCACCGATAAAAGAAAACCAAAAAAACAGCAAGACCATCTGTAAGTATACGGCAAAGTTGTGATCAGAATGACTAGCTAAAACATTTGCTTACAAAAATAAGCTACAATACAATGTCAGGTGGTTATTCCCAGTAAGCATCCCGACCTAGAGTATACATTCCCTAACTATTATCTGAAATATACGTAATGTATTGTTATGTTATGTCTTTGTAAATACATCACATTTTACTATACATTTTGAAGTGACTGAAGAGTTTTAGCGTGCACAAGCAGGGTGAGCACGAGTCCGTTTGTAAAAATCCAAGGCAAATAAATACATGTCCAAAAGCCCATGCGTTTTTTTTTGTAGGCCTATGTGTATGGAAGCCCATAAGGGACTTCATTCAAATGAAAATGTAAACTTAAAAATGCAAATGCAATTCCACAATAGCATTCTCACTTTCCACATTCGTATGTGTTATTTGAGACAAAATATAAGCGAAAATGCAATCATCCCATTTGTATTTGCATTTTCAAAGGCTCCAATGGGCATTCTGTGTCAATATTAAAATTCAAATGCAAAAGCTGTTTGACATTACATTTTCAAAGTCCTACCCCGCCATACTGCGGGCAATATTTAAATGTTAATTCAAACTTGAAAATGAAAATGCAATATAAAAAATGTATTCTCATTTTCCATTTGTGCAAGCATTATTTATGTCACAATTAAAATTAAAATGCCTTTTGTCAAACAATTTGAAAATGAAAAGGAAATCGCATTTGCCATTGCATGTTCAAACACTTTGGCCTAATCTTCAGTACTACGCTGTGGAGTGGACAAAATGCTAATGCATTACATAATCAGCGCTAGGAGTCTATTGCATTTGCATTTTCAAGTCACCACGCCATGCTCTCTTTGGGACAGAACATGAAAATTCAAATAAAATCTGTCAGTCCTCTCATCAAGGCGGGTCTTTAGTTTGGACCTCACTTCCTCCTTCAGTCACTTAGTATAGTGCTAGCTGTAGCTAGCGGTGCGTCCGGTGCGCCAGGAGATTACCACTTTGGCTATTTGACAGCAACCTAATTTTGCCATGAACAGAAGTTCGCGACAGAACAGAGAATGTATGTATTGCAGAGTAGGTCTACTCCATTTCTGGCACCGACGTGGACGTGTCTCCCGCACCAGCCAAGCCTATGCCATTGCCGCAAAGATGAACACTCAGTGTGGCTAACTCTTGAAAGACAAATGAGCAACCTCACCTTACTAAAATTGCCCAAAACAAGCGCAACACTACCTATGGCCACATATTTATAATGCAACATTATTTAAACTAGAGGTGTGAACGTTTATGAAAACATTAAAACCTTTTCCAGAACAAATTTGCAGCGCTTATAATGCACTATCTAATTAAATAGTCCAATCCAAAGTGGTACAATCCTGCCTTCATATTATCACCCATATCCCATATTGTGCTAAATGTTTATTTATTCAGTATGATTCTGATAATTAATAATGTAAACATGCACGTGAAAGTTGAAAATAATGCCCAATCTATTAGCCCACAGCAAGCATTCAGCTATATGACTGTCCGGCTTCTCTTCATTTCAGCACTGTCATTGTGAATAATTAGAGAGATTTTAATAAATTAACTTCTTTTAATAAATGCAAAAACATAGAACTTGCAGCACAAAAATATGACTAAGGACTTGCGAAATAGCAGCTCCAACAACGAGTTGGTAAAAGGGTTATGAAGCGAGTCACTAAACGAGGAAGTGACATACTAACTAAAGACCCGCCTTGATGAGAGGACTGACTGATTGCATTTGAATGTTCATGTTCTGTCCCAGAGAGAGCGTGGTGACTTGAAAATGCAAATGCAATAGACTCCTAGCGCTGATTATGTATCGCATTAGCATTTTGTCCAATCCACAGCGTAGTACTGAAGATTAGGCCTAAGTGTTTGAAAATGCAATGGCAAATGCGATTTCCTTTTCATTTTCAAATTGTTTGACAACAGGCATTTTAATTTTAATTGTGACATAAATAATGCTTGCACAAATGGAAAATGAGAACACATTAATATTGCATTTTCATTTTCAAGTTTGAATTAACATTTGAATATTGTCCGCAGTATGGCGGGGTAGGACTTTGAAAATGTAATGTCAAACAGCTTTTGCGTTTGAATTTTAATATTGACACAGAATGCCCATTGAAGCATTTGAAAATGCAAATGAAAATGGTCTTATTGCATTTTCATTTACATTTTGTCTCAAATAACATACAAATGTGGAAAGTGATAATGCTATTGTGGAATTGCATTAGCATTTTCAAGTTTACATTTTCATTTGAATGAAGTCCCTTATGGGCTTCCATATACAGTGCTTTGCAAAGGTAATCACTCCCCTTGGCATTTTTTCATGTTTTGTTGCCTCACAACCTGGAATTAGAACGGATTGTTTGAAGGTTTGCATCATTTTATCCACAGAACATGCCTACAACTTTGAAGATGTGATTTTTTTTTTTATTGTGAAGCAAACAAATAGGACAAAATAACAGAAAACTTCAGCGTGCATAACTATTCACCCCCCTAAAGTCAGTACTTTGTAGAGCCACCTTTTACGGCAATTACAGCTGCATGACGCTTTGGATAAGTCTCTATGAGCTTGCCACAGGGATTTTTGCACATTCCTCAAGGCAAAACTGCTCCAGCTCTTTCATGTTGGATGGTTTCCGCTTGTGAACACCAATCTTCAAGACTGACCACAGATTCTCAATTGGATTGAGATCTGAGCTTTGACTAGGCCATTCCAACACATTTAAATGTTTCCCCTTAAACCACTCGAGTGTCGCTTTAGCAGTATGCTTCAGGTCATTGTCCTGCTGGAAGGTGAACCTCCGTCCCAGTCTCAAATCACAGGCAGACTGAAACAGTTTTTGCTCAAGAATATCCCTGTATTTAGCACCATCCATCTTTCCCTCGACTCGAATCAGTTTCCCAGTCCCTGCTGCTGAAAAACATCCCCACTGCATGATGCTGCCACCACCATGTTTCACTGTGGGGATGGTGTTCTTGGGGTGATGGGATGTGTTGGGTTTGCACCATCTTATTTTTAACACTAAGTAATGGCTTTTTTCTGGCCACTCTTCCATAAAGCCCAGCTCTATGGAGTGTACGGCTTATTGTGGTCCCATGCGCAGATACACCAGTCTCTGCTGTGGAACTCTGCAGCTCCTTTAGGGTTACCTTTGGTCTCTGTGCTGCCTCTCTGATTAATGCCCTCCTTGCCCGGTCTGTGAGTTTTGGTGTGCGGCCCTCTCTTGGCAGGTTTGTTGTGGTACCATGTTCTTTCCATTTGAAGATGATGGATTTGATGGTGCTCCGGGGATCATCAAAGATTTGGATATTTTTTTATAGCCCAACCCTGACTAGTACTTCTCAACAACTTTGTCCCTGACTTGTTTGGAGCGCTCCTTGGTCTTCATGGTGTGCCGCCTCTTGCTTAGTGGTGTTGCAGCCTCTGGGACCTTTCAGAAAAGGTGTGTTTATACTGACAGATCATGTGACACTTAGATTACACACAGGTGGACTTCATTTCACTAATTATGTTACTTCTGAAGGTAATTGGTTGCACCAGAACTTTTGAGGGGCTTCATAGCAAAGGGGGTGAATACATATGCACATGCCAATTTCCAGATTTTTATTTTTAAAAATAATTTTTAATATATATATTTTTCTCATTTCACTTCACCAACTTAGACTATTTTGTGCAGATCCATCACATAAAATTCAGATTAAAAAAACATTTAAATTACAGGTTGTAATGTAACAAAATAAGTAACAAGCCAAGGGGGGTGAATACTTTTGCAAGGCACTGTATGTGTGTGCTGTTGTCTTGACCTGCAAGTGCTGCTTACTGGTGAGTTAAAAACTCATAAAATAGTTCCCATTTTCATGTTACGGTTCTATAATGTATAGGCAATATCAACATGTAAATTCAGAACAATAGAATGTAGTGAATAGCCTAATTATCGACAGTGTTTGGACAATTTCAGATGTAGCTATTAAATGTGCATTTAAAAATCTAACAAAAAAGTTTAAGAATGATAAACAATAAAATGTGGATTTACTAAAGCAACTAAACAACTATAGGCAACTTTCTATATTAACAAATTATCAATAAATATATAAATTAGCACATTGTAATGTCTATGGGAGAATGAAAAAAAATCGTGGTTCAGATCAGTCCTCTTGAAGTCTCAATATTTAACACAATTTTTTTCTGCCACCAGGCACAATCTCCCGCGAGAGCCTAAGTCCTCCCCTTCCGGTTGAGGACTTCAATACTTTCTTGATCTATAAAACTATCTTTTAAATTGACAAACATCATGTGTACTTCATGGCCCAATTCATTCGAGATCAAAAGATAAGTTGTTTCTCTCCGTTGACTACCATACATATTTTTTCCGAAATAAGGTCCTATGGTGTTCAACCGGAAAGGAGGACTTAGGCTCTCTAGTTGTTGATTGTACTTGGGATATGCAGTGACCATGAGCATTCTGCATGTCTTCCTTGCGACGGTTAGGGACAATAATTACACTAAACAAACGGTAGGGGTCGCCAAAATAATCTCCTTCCGATTAACTGCCTGTAGTAACTTTAATTATGGTTGAAAATGATTTCACAAATTAAACACATACACCTATCACACCAAATCTTACAAAAAAGTTCAGACACAAACAATTTTAGTCTATGGAAAACGTAACATCAAAATAATTTTCTTGCTGACTTAATATATATTGTTGGAGGATGACCATTTGTACCTTCTATTTCTATGTTAACCAGATGTTAAAAAAAATAAAACAATAAATAAAATAAATTAAAAAAGGTTTACTTACTAATATCATAGCCTACGGTCTTGGATTCACTTTTTTTTTGTTAATACACTGTCTCCTCCCTGTGTACAATAGGTTGCATAAGTATTATTTCAAGAATTGTGAGTAGCCATCTTTAGGAAAGGTTTTTCTTTAGGGCACCAACCAGGATATAAGGCATAAACGGTTTGATAATCAAACAAGATTTTAGGCATTCAAACAAATTAGTGTTTTATTTTACTATTGAAATGGGATACCCATTGTATTTGCCAAATAATGGTCTGAAGTGAAATTAAGCGGTACATAGACTAACCTTGCTGAGTGTACAGAAGGGCTGTATACGTCATAAAGGAATACCACTGCATACCCAACCCATTCATACGTCACACTAAGCACACACAGCTAGCTTGTGTACCTAACAGGTATAATATATTAAGATGCAGCAATATTATTTAAACATTTGTACAAATACTAGCCTGAAGAAAATTTTATTTTACATTCCTATCTAGCTTTTATCTTATTTATTTCACTGCACTTTTGTAAGTACAAACCATCTTATCTCGTGGTTTTAAAAGTGCACGGGTTCTACGTTCTGGTTCAACACAGGCACATTTCCCAACCCTTCATTTCAAACTACATGAGTAAATCAAAAGTGCATTATATTGTCGAAGCAATAACTGTGTTCCTTGCCACCCAGAATGTTAAGATAAATCACAATTCATATTGCATATACCATCATTTAATACATGATAAACGGGGTAATATAATACAATGAAAAAAAATCTCACATATAATCTCATATCAGACGTCCACACATATTTGGTAATCACCCTTTAAAAACATCCGAAAAATATATTACTTGTGTTTGGTTAAAAAGAAGTCAAACAAAAATTTTAAAACTTCTGCCCATGATATCATTAAATAATTGTACTTTATCAGAGTTCTCTAGCCAAATGAGATATAACCAACAAATTCAACCTATCATGTTTTCAAACTAATACAATTCTGGAGGCTCATTTCGCCTGTAGTGGTAAGCCCACAGTCTTAATAAGGCCTTCATTTGCCGGACATGGGAAAGGTTTTGAATGACATTGTCATGATCAGACTGTCACAGTGCAAAGTCATATGTGCAGTTGACAATGTACAATCACAATTCAAAAAGGCACAAGCTAATACAGCTGTAAGGATAGACTAGGCAAATTACCCACTACCAGTCTCTTGCAGCTAGTGAAGACGCAGCATTCTTGGAATTAAGAGACTAAAAGAGTGAAAATCTATTTTCCTGTGAATTACAGCAGTTTTAACTGACGAACATCAAGGCCCTAACAAACCAAAGTAAATACAACCAGCTCAGTCAAGCCACATATTCCAGTTCCTGCTGACCTCCTTTTGGATGTTTGGTGTTGTGTTAGAGAAGTTTGTACACGTTGTGTAAGTTGGGATAGTGAGTGGTTAGACAGTAAGACAGACAGGAAGGCAGTTACAGAAGAGCCACCCTGGGACAAGTGTGATTTTAAGAGAGTAGAGTAAATAAGGAAACCAGACCAAATAGTTAAAAACAATTTTCAGTTCATAATTTTAGAGCAGTTTGAAATTAAATAAAATCACGGAGGTATACTGCATGAGCAAAAATAAATGGTCGTTTGATTCCAAAAAACCGAACTACAAAAGCATCTGTGAAATCCTCATGACTGAGAATAGCCAGTTTCCCCACGTTCTCGTCAAGTCATTTACGGGAAGAAGCCTTCATGCCACACCTTGTCCCTTGACAACCTTTCGCAGAATATAAAACAGGACTGGGCACTGGCCAGGGACAATGTCAAAACCATTCAAATAGAGGGTTTTCCCTGGCCTGTGAGAGACTCAGTGGTATAGACTCTCTGAGGACTTGTAGGAGGCCCTAGGCCTAGCGTACACAAAAGTCTCCAAAACCACCATACACCAGAGAGTTTTCAGTTCAGGGATGGAGCAGGATGGACGTTTTTCTCAGCTGCTGGAGGATTAACATCCTGCTTCCTACCAGGAATCTCCCCGTCACTCTGCTCTTTTGCTACCGAGGCCAACTCTTCTGTTGCTTCCCCATCTAGCCTGTCCACTGGTCTTTTTGACACATCAATCGTGTAACCTATGGGGGCTGGAGGCTGGTAGCGGTATCTATAGCCAAAGGCACGAAGGTGGTATGTGTAGTACTCCATTAAGTACATAAGGGATGCATCCACATAGTGAAAAGACACAGATATGTCAGAGCAGCAGTTCGGTCCCTGAAAACAACATAAAATACTAGTTAATATTTTTTAATCTTAAAAGAGTAGAAGAAAAAACTCAAGTTACCCAATAAATATAATAATTTAAATTCTAATTCAACTAATCAAAGCTTTTACTTGACGAGTCTTTTCCCTTTAGATTGACGCACAGAAACAGAAACCAGTTTAACAGTTTCCCTAGCAAGAAGACAGGTATAACTGGGTGCTCTACACATTTGCTTTTTCTCGTAACCATAAGCCACGGGACACAATGGTCTTGACAGATCAATGGTTTCCTGCATACTTGCCTCTGAAATGGGGTAATAGCAGTAGCTCCAGTACCAGAAGCTCTTGGGGAACTTGGCTGTAAGATGCTGCTCAGCAACGAAAGGGTGGAAGGTTTCCCTTGCCATGGTGTCTCTGGAATCACCTGCCTGAACTCCTACCTTCTCCATGCATTGCCCCAAAGCAAGGTCCTCTACAGAAGTGGTGTGGGTGCACACTTTGTCCTTAAACCCTTCAACAAACCTTCTCAGAGCCTCTTTGCTTAGGACGTAGCCTGCACCACCGCTCATATAGCCCTGCTTGGTGTAGGGTTTGAACCTCCGGCCAAAATAGACAGGCTCTTCGGGTGTACGGTTAGCGAGGACCCAACGCAGGTTGTCCACAATCACATAGGTGTCATCGTCTGCCTTGAGGAACCAATCAGCCTCGTGGGCATGATGCTCATAAACATACTGGAAGGCCCGTATGGTCTTCCAGTAGAGCTGGTCGCGGCCCTCCTTGGTGCCCAGGCCTACAGTAGGGAAGTCCGGGTTGTCCACAGAACTCATGAAAATTACCATGTTGCAGTGTCGACTCCAGGTGGCCTTTACATGTCGAGTTTTCTTTTGCAAGTTGTCGGGGCCCGTCATCACCCAGCACAGAACTCGCACCTTCTTATAGAGCTCATCAGCAATGCTGCTGTCCTCACCTGAACATTTTAAATAAAAAACACATCTTACATACAAGAGGAAGCCCCACTGTTTTTAATTTGAAACCGTTTATGATTAGAAAAGATGCATTCTTTTTCAACAGCCTTATTTTCATCTCAACTAAAAATTCCATCTGCAATATTTTAATACATATAAAACAAGTGTAACCTAACACCAAAGCATACATGTGAATTTGGGTGAGATTTTTTGAAGGTCTAATTTTATTAATTAAGGGACCCAATCAGTTACACGAGCAAAAACACTCATGGATGGTGGCAATGTATTTATTTGTATGTGACTGTAGGGGCAAACCTAATTCATATACAACATCCTAAAATGCTTCAAAAAGAAGTGCCTACATAACGCTAGTTTCATTCAAACCTAACCACACCCTTCAACTAACATGAAACACTAGAGGGAGACAGCTGTTCCAACAAAGTTAACCTTATCACTATTGCAAAATGTCAACAAACCGAGGTGATATTTACATAAAGATTGCATAAAGATAATAAATTGGACTAAGGAATACAATGGACTAACATTCTGTGAAAGGGAGAAGTGTTAGTCTAAAAAACACTAGCTTTAGGTTTACCCTCATTTTGAAGCCTACCTTTGTGGTGAGGATGGTTTAGATTAAAGAGTGCAGACCGCTCTTTCTTCCAGTTCTTCAATTCAATATTTAGTTCACGTTGCAGGTCTGCATTCTTGTCATCTGGCTGGTGGTGCCCCGGTAAGCTTGTTTCATACCACATTTGCCAGAGGATTACGTAAAGTGAGACGGCTCCTACCAGGAAACCCACATAGAATGCAGACCTAGATGCCACAGGCTTCATGCTGACTTCCAATAATGTACTTTACTCAGAATTTCACGGGCTGAGCAAGAAAGGGGAATACCTATGGAGAGAACACAACGCTTAAAGTCAGGCAATTTGCACTATCAAACACTCACACCACTATTCAGTGGCACACAGTGAGAGAGAAAATTAACAAAATAGGTCTAATGTAACCTATCTAATACACACAACATTTACCTATACCAGCTAGTCATACATCTGTTAGTGTCACTTACACAATACATTTCATACTAAGCATTGGTGTCGCTTGTTAAAAAGAAGGAAATAAAGCCTGTTTACCTTAAATAATTGTTCTCTCGTGGCTGACACAACCTTTCCAACAATGTATTTTTACTTTAGCTGCCACCCACTCAACTAGCAATCAGTCAAACTATCGTTAACAAACTAAAGTCGTCATTATTCAAAAGTCCTACATACGTTATCTGGTTGTTTCAGTTGACAGTTGTTACAGTTAAGTATGATCAATTGATTATACTTAACCGCGTGGTTCAATGTAGACAAGTTAGATGGCTAACGGTGGCCAACATTGGCCAAATAATTGTCTCCTCTATAGTTCTCCATAATGACATCCGCAATATTTATTTCCTTCTTTTTCTTCGTCAAACTGACTTTTTTTTGCGAACTACAAGCTTATTTCTACAAGCTAGAATCATGTAACGTTAGTACCACTAGAATCGTACAAACACCTCTGTCTTCTGCCTAGCCTGGCTAACGGTATGCTAACTTGCAGTGCTGTGGTATTATCGTAACAGCTAGCCAGCTTTTATAATGATTTTAGTCAATACTCTTAACAACGCCTCTATTAAACACCTTTGGGCTGAACAACGAGGTTGTGCGCTGAACCACTATCTGTAAGCGATACGTTAGAACATATTGAAATTACCATACTGAAATTCATGGACTTCCTCGTTCCTCAATGCTTTGTTTTACAGTGAATGTGATTGGCTTGATAGCAATTACGTAGTTCCTCCAGAAAACAACTCAAGACAAACTTTCTGTTCACGGTCTGCGTACGCTTGACAAGTCATCGGATTGTACTGTATTTAAGCCTTTCAAACAGGCAGTTTGAAAAAGAGAAGAAGAAAAAACCCAACGTACCCAATGAACTGATCATAGCTTTTCTTTGACGAGTATTTTCCCTTTAGACTGATGCACAGTAACAGAAACCAGTTTAACTGTTTCCCTATATCAAGAAGACAGGTATAACTGGGTGCCCTACACATTAGCTTTTTCCTAACCACAAGTCACGGGACACAATGGTCTTGACAGATTCATTGTTTCCCGTAAACTTGCCTCTGAAATGCCGTTCTCGGAATGCTCGTGCTCACTGCATACAGCTGTAGAACAATCAACTACTATACGCCGAGTATGGGCATCTCTTCTTGATTAAGTAACGCACTTCCTTGTGGCCTAAAGCAATTCGTCACAGTTTCGCGGGAGATTGCGCCCGGTGACAGACAAAATGAGTGTTAAATATTGAAACTTCAAGAGCACTGATCTAAACCGCGATTTTTTCATTCTCCCATAGATATTACAATGTACTATCAGTAGAAATGCATTGATAATCCGTTAAAAATAAAAATGTTACCTTTGCTTTAAAATTGTGTATTTTAGGTTACTGTTTTATGCAATGTATACGGTGACTTTTGGTGTCTAGAAAGGTGCCTAAATTAAAGGTGCAGTATGTAGTTCTAGATAATTGGTGGGAAAAATGCAAGAATTTGAATCACAACACTCAAAAAGGCCAACCTCCTGAGTCTTTGGTCCCTCCTATCCCTCTCAATGGCCCATCCCAAACATGCCTGTGGGCCCTGACTTGACTTCATGAGTCATGAGCAAAGCAGTGTTTCATGAATCATGTGTATGTTGTGCATATTTTTGGTTCTCACCAACAACGCATAAAGCCATGTCTGATGAGGTGAGAAACAAAAGAAACCAGAACGTCTGATCGTAAACGCTCCAAAACTGATTGGTTCACACCAAAGCAAGAGCACAGACACAAATGACCGTTTCCATAGTAACGACATACAGTTAGTAAACTAACGTTAACAAAAACAATTTCATGATTGTATTCTCCTATTAGTATGAGTTAATGCATGACAATCGTTTTTATTTAGCTGCGATTGGCACCCTAGCTACTTGGCCCTATACGTTGCCGAGTATATCCAACATATGCATGTAACTAATAATGCCTTTATGACATAAATCTGGCGCCATACTCCCTAACGTTCTAAAACTGCACTTGGCGATATGACAAGCCAAGTCTTTTGCGACGATATGCAACGACTTCAGCCGCCTTGCAAGTAGGCCTACTAGTTCACACCGCTGCTACTTTGTCTGCGACGCGAATTGTAACAAGGGCGTCCCTAGATTTTTTTTAAAACTGAATACAGGGCCCAGGGCGCTCATATATAACGCACCTTCTCTCTGAGCATTTGGTTTAATGATATCCTCCAGGAGGTATGTAATAAACGTAAAAAAAACAGAAAAAATGTAATTTATAGCTAGAAATTCAAACTTACATACTGCACCATTAAATGTAGTAGGCATGTGTTATTAACGGTAGTTAGGCCTTTGTCATTGTCTGTACAGCTGGCACGTTAGGTATTGATTTACTGATGCTGTTGCGGCTGAGTTTTAGACAAGTTTCAATTGCTTTGCAGAGGGCTTTATATGGTTTCACAGCTTTAATAAAGTTATGTGAAAGAGTCACTGTAGCCAGCTTTAAATGGATACTTCACCGATTTTCTAAAACGATATATGTTGTTGTTTAGGCTAAATTAAGTAAGTTCATTGAACAAGTTTAAGTCAGAGATAGGATAGCCAGCTACCAGGCAGTGCAGTGGGAGCTAGTTTGTTAGTTAGCTACCAGTGGGAGCTAGTTTGTTACAATTATCCCCACAGATTTATCATTTACTATTGTTAATTGTTGAAAATACATAGTAGTGGCGTTTTTCCTGTTAGTGCTCGACTAAGTATTTTCTGAAATGACCAATACTGTGTCCCGACCGCTCAAAGTACGATTAGGGATCATAATGATCAGCCCTGGGCCCCCTGGCTCATCCATGATGACCTCGCAACCCAACCGTTTACCGCGTTGGTTGCGGCCGGGAAGCGGAATGGACAATGTGGAGAGCTGGCACGTTAAATTAGTTTTTAAAATGTTGTCTAACTGTATTAAATGTGTTACATTTAATTATTTCAGTAAACATTTCACTTTTTATTTATTTAATTATTTAATATTGGCACAAATCGTCATCCATAAATTCATAGCCAAAGTGTATGGTTGAAGTCGTAAATTTGCACCCAGCATTTACTAAGATAATCTATTGTAGATATTCTCCAGTTTCTCCATGTAGAACTTCCAAGATGATTCACAGTATATAGCTCATTAAGTCATGAGAGAACAGCACAAAAGATATTTGTGGCCAAGTACTCATGAGCTGTAGGAATGATCAACTTTACTAAACAGTAGGCCTACAGTATGGGAAACACTTCTGGTCATCCTTGAATTTTGATCTTTCAAACTTAAACATGGTCATGTATTGTTTAAATTAAAATATGATTTGATATGACAATTTATTTCTTTAAGCAGTCCCAGCAAACACAAACACACATACACACACACGCACACATTTGGGAGTTGTAATGCATTAAGACACCCTCTAGGTGACATAGCAGTATCATACAAGCATAAATCAACTGATGCCCTCATGGTCAGTTTACCCTAATCGGTTCATACTACTGTGGATGCTTGAAATCTAGAACTCCCAGAAATTTATAAATTAGAATGAATTCAAATCAATTTGCAAATTAATTAACTATAGAATACATTTCAGCACATACTGGCTGCACTGATCATTGTATAGGGGTTTGTAGATGGGGGCTGATCATCATTGAAAATAAGTGATGTTTGGAAACATTGATCACTGTAATTTCAAAGGAACAATGAATTTGTTATCTGTTAGCTTTCTATCATTGAATAATAAATTATACCCTTCCTCTATTTGACAAAATGTGTGTGATGTAACCAACCTTGTATGGTGTGTGTAGGTGCATATTTATACGAAAGTACAATTCCTGATACATGTAACATGCCATGGTTAATAAAGTTGATTCCACTATAATGGCAAACATGTAAATATTAAATTCTGTATGCAACTAGTTGTTTCTTGTATATAAGCCATATCATTTTATAAAGAATGAGAAATGAATTTGTGAGTGAGAGAATCATTTAGCATTAATGTTTAGCGGAAAATAACAATCCTGATATTTTTTTCTCTGCATTCATGTAGTATAGTTTAGGAACTCAAACAATGTGGGCACAAAGACAAATAACTGTAGAGAAAAGTTTTAACAACAATCGATCAATGAATCAAGTATATAACCCTTTATTGCTTCTATCCAAAAAGCCTTTTGTTTTAATATTGAAAACCTGTGACAATTAGTATGTCAACGCTGGTGCCTGTACCAAATATAACTACAAAGTATATGATGCTCTAGATGGCAGTGACACATACTTCACGGAGGAGTGCAATTCATTTGTCAACAATCTCAATAGTGCTTGGGAATGATTGAGCCAGAGGCTATATCTGTCTGAAGTCCTAATAAGAACATAAGGTGAAGCAAAAGATATTGAATATCAAACTTTAGTTCAACACCAGACACTTAGAGCCCTATTATTACACTTTAACGTCTTCAAGATTTAAGGCGTCTTTTTCAGAATGAAAAGTGGCTTGAGGACATGATGTGTCACCATAAATTAGCTTGTACTTGTCTTTTATACTATTGCTCCAAAAAAACAATAACAATAAAACAATTGTTTGAAACAAAAGCAGTTGATGTTTATTTAGTCACTAATAGAGTGTGTATTGTGAGGGATTATAACATTGTACATTGTACTGTTCCTTCTTAAAAAATATGTATTTTAAATATTTTATACATCTTATTGTAAATTGTTATTACATTTTTCGTTCAATTTACAAATGTTTATACAAACAATTGCCTTTTCCTTTTTCTTTTTTTCTTATCGTTTTGCAGGGCAGCTGTTTTGGCCCAGCTGGTGATGCTTGTTACTTTCAATAGGGTGACACCAGTAATGATAGAGTGGGGCAGAGATACCCATGACCAAATAAAGACATCAACAATGACCAAATCTGTAGAGCTACGTCTGGTGAGGCTCCAGGGTTCTCTCTATAAATGAAGCCATGTTGTCTTCTTTAAGCCAGTGGCAGCCACAGAGGTGAATCAGGCCTCTCAGTAGTCTTCTGTTCAAGTAGCTGAAGATGCTAGTCTTAAATACTCTTGAATCATTTTCATCTGCTTTTTTTCATCAGTAACAACGTTATTGTTGTTTCTGTAAGGCTGCAATGAGTTTGTGTATTTTACCATATATCTAAAATCTTATCATTTTTAGTTTCAAGGTGCCTTCCACTTCATTCAGAGAGGTGGCCATTTGATTAATTATTGATCAACTGCATCACTTGGCTGCAAAAGAAGGTAATAAAATTGAGTATGATGCAATCCTTCAGGAATGTCTTAACCAGGGTTTAATTTTGTTTTAAGGGGTACGACAACAAAGTAAGCTAGTTAGTTGATATCTACCATGATGAATTGTACTGTAGATCATTATATTTCAATAAATATAACTAGACAATTATTTAGAGCCTATGTTAAATGTTTAAATGTTACATATTAAATGTTTAACACAGTTTAATTTCTGAATCTGTAAATAACCAAATTCTCACTCAGAGCCGTCATGAGTCAGGACGGGGAGATGGCGGCCTTTGGGGCTGCAGCCATTTTCCTCAGGAAGCCTGAAAGGGAAAGGATTGAGGCTCAAACGGCTCCATTTGATGCCAAATCTGCTTACTTTGTGACTGAGCCCAGTGAGATGTACCTCAAAGGGGTGCTTCAGATCAGAGAAGGTGGCAAAGCCACTGTCAAAACTCTGTGTGGGAAGGTAATACTCTCCTCCAAATGGATACTCAACCTAATGTAAAACAAACAAGTAACCTGTCTGTGGTTACTACCTATTAAATCAAGACTAAGATTATGAAAAAATGCCTACATGCATATTTTCTTGTTGCAGACCATCACTGTGAAGGAGGATGAAATCCACCCCATGAATCCCCCGAAGTATGATAAGATTGAGGACATGGCCATGATGACCCACCTCAGTGAGCCTTCGGTGTTATATAACCTCAAAGAGCGTTATGCAGCATGGATGATCTATGTGAGTCCCAAAACAAACAATACTCTCAACTGAATACTGGTCTGACCTTTACTCATTGTCTTTTCCTCGTTACAGACCTATTCTGGGTTGTTCTGTGTCACAGTAAACCCCTACAAGTGGCTCCCTGTGTATGACCAGGAGGTTGTTAATGCATACAGGGGGAAAAAGAGGATTGAGGCACCGCCACACATATTCTCCATCTCTGACAATGCCTATCAGTTCATGCTCACTGGTAAATAACAACACCACAATAGTCATATAAATAATATATATATATATATAATATATATATATATATATATATATATATATATATATATATATATATATATATATATATATATATATATATATATATATATATATATATATATATATATATATATGTATAAGGTGTACAAACTTAGGAAATCAAACAATTGTATTTTCTCACTTTTTATCAGACCGTGAGAACCAGTCAATCCTGATTACGTAAGTCAGTAAGGTTTGATATAGATTAGAGTGATTCCAAATGGGCTTGCACAGTGAAAAACTGTTTTCTGCATAATGGGCTTGCACAGTGAAAAGCTATTTTCTGCATAATTCAAAAGAAAATTGTATGCAAACTAACCCTGGTCTTAATAACATTAAACACTGGTCTATTATGATTAAATGTTTCTCAGTGGAGAATCTGGAGCAGGAAAGACTGTCAACACAAAGCGTGTCATCCAGTATTTTGCGACAATCGCAGTTGCTGGAGGGAAGAAGGCTGAGCCTCAAGTTGCTGGCAAAATACAGGTAGACTGCTTATTTTGACTTTATTGAATAAAACAGTACATGAAAATAGACATGCACTTAACAGATAACATTTAACGTTTTCTTTAGGGGTCACTGGAAGATCAAATCATTGCAGCCAATCCCCTGCTTGAGGCTTATGGTAATGCCAAGACTGTGAGGAATGACAACTCGTCACGATTTGTAAGTGTTTCTTTAAGAATGATTGGTTTCTCTTACACTGATATGTACATTAACTATTCTAATTGAGTTCTATGCTCATTTTAGGGCAAATTTATTAGAATTCATTTTGGAACAACTGGAAAGCTGGCCTCGGCTGATATTGA
The DNA here is from genome assembly GCA_026901105.3 of Galaxias olidus. Taxonomy (NCBI): domain Eukaryota; kingdom Metazoa; phylum Chordata; class Actinopteri; order Galaxiiformes; family Galaxiidae; genus Galaxias; species Galaxias olidus. The sequence goes on from JAPMUY010000876.1 coordinate 49,041, forward strand.
AACATGTAAGTGCCTGCAAGAAGTGGAATTATGATTGTACTGTAGATAAACAGCCTACTAAATACAAAACCTTATTTTCCAGATCTCTTGGAGAAGTCTAGAGTGACATTCCAGCTGTCTGCTGAGAGAAGCTACCACATCTTTTATCAACTTATGACTGGACACAAACCTGAGCTATTAGGTGAGTTTGTCTTTAAGACCACAAACAGACTTTTAAAAAATCTGGGTTAGGGCTGTAATAATTATGTTTCTTCATCAATGTTATTATTGAACATATTACAATGGTAGGGGAAAAAAAGCTGTTTGCAACCCTGTGATGTAACAAAATTCAACACAGATATTCACTCCGTTAACAAAATATAACTAGGAGTTGGAACAAAACTTTAGTCATTTTTTACCTCAGCAAACCCTTGAAGGGATCATTTAACTTGTTGGGAAATAAGATATGTTCCTGCTTACCTCTAGTCAGACGAGAGGGTCGATATCAATGTTATGATTGTATGTCCAATAATAAGTTATTTATGTAAGTATATAAGGTAGGTAAATGTAGCCTTGCTTATTATGAAATGTAGGCCAGAAATTTTTGCTAAACAAGACAACATCTACCTAGCTACTTACCTAAATAATTAATTGTTGGAGGAAGTGATCTACAATCATGACATTGATATCGATCATCTCGTCTGACTATGAGTAAATAGAAACATATCTTATTTCCCAAGAAAGTTGACTATCCCCTCAACAGTTAAATTATTATTTAAGTTGTATTGGTATGTAAATACATGTATTTATTTATCCAACCTCTTGTTTCTCTGCTTGAAACAAATATTTTTGTAATTATAATAATAATTATGCTGTTTTTTTTCCTTATTGCTGTACAGAGGCACTTCTGATCACCACCAATCCCTATGACTATCCCATGATCAGTCAAGGGGAAATCCTTGTCAAGAGTATCAATGATGTTGATGAGTTTGTTGCTACAGATGTAAGTTCAGTCAGTTAAGTAGAATGTAATAATGTGAATACATGAAAACTCAAAACATACATTCTCCGTGACAAATTATGTCTCCTTTTGAACAGAAGAAAGTTGAGTCATTTCATAATATAACAATTGGTTCATCTTCCAAACATAAACTGTAGCCATTTCCTAACAGTCAGCCATTGACATCTTGGGCTTCTCAAGTGAGGAGAAGATAGGCATCTACAAGCTCACTGGAGCTGTGATGCATCATGGGAGCATGAAGTTTAAGCAGAAGCAGCGAGAGGAGCAGGCAGAGCCTGACTGCACAGAGGGTAAATTGTATTTGAAAATGCTGAACGATGTTCAATAAAAGCAAAGCTTTGCAAAGATTTACCCAATGCTTTCTCTCCTCATCAGAGGCTGATAAAATCGCCTACCTCTTGGGCCTGAACTCTGCTGACATGCTCAAGGCTTTATGCTACCCGAGAGTCAAGGTTGGCAATGAAATGGTGACCAAAGGTCAGACTGTGCCACAGGTAAAGTCCCTTTATTCACTCATACTAAAATTTGATTTTTTTTTGCAGCAGAAATACAACTGGTTTTCATAATGAAAAAAATATGAAATCCTCTTTTTTTAGGTGAACAATTCAACTATGGCTCTCTGTAAGTCCATCTATGAGAAAATGTTCTTGTGGATGGTCGTCCGAATCAATGAGATGCTGGACACAAAGCAGCCCAGACAGTTCTTCATTGGTGTGCTGGACATTGCTGGGTTCGAGATCTTTGATGTAAGTATATAATCAAAGAATATATTCAGAAATTATCATTTTTATATAGACTAGAATGAACAATCATAATAATTCATATTTATTTGTCCTAACCAGTATAACAGCTTAGAGCAGTTGTGCATCAACTTTACCAATGAAAAACTGCAACAGTTTTTCAACCATCACATGTTTGTCCTTGAGCAAGAGGAGTATAAGAAAGAGGGAATTGAATGGGAGTTCATTGATTTCGGTATGGACTTGGCAGCCTGCATTGAACTCATTGAGAAGGTAAGATGGATTTAAAAACAACAACTGTGTACCACCACATTCTCAATGAAACCAGGGGTTCATTTAGTTTTGCTTTCAACAGCCAATGGGTATCTTCTCCATCCTTGAAGAGGAGTGTATGTTCCCCAAGGCATCAGACATTACCTTCAAAAACAAACTGTATGACCAACACATTGGTAAAACCAAGGCCTTTGAGAAACCAAAGCCAGGAAAAGGCAAAGCTGAGGCACACTTTGCTTTGGTGCACTATGCTGGTACTGTTGACTACAACGTTACAGGGTGGTTGGACAAGAACAAGGACCCTCTGAATGATTCCGTCGTCCAGCTTTACCAGAAGTCCTCAGTTAAACTGTTGGCTATGTTGTATGTCGCTCATGCTCCTGGAGGAGAAGGTATTGATTTGACTTATTCAATTCATGCATTGATATAATGAATGAATCATACTAGTGCACATATCTCCTTTGACACATTATTTCAGACCTTACAGGCTTGTATAAATATATAATTATTGTATTAGCAAGCTGATATTGTTTTAAAAAAAGCAAAGAAAGCAGCTGCTGTCATATAGACATACCAAGATAGAATGTTGTCAAGTCATACACAACCAACAACTTCATATAGAAAGCAGCAGGCCAGGTTCTTGTTGCATACTATGAAATATAATTATTATTTTCCTATCACATTGGTAAACAACAGAATGTGTGTTTAAACAGATGCTGCCAAAGGAGGAAAGAAAGGGGGTGGGAAGAAGAAGGGTGGCTCCTTCCAGACGGTGTCCGCTCTGTTCAGGGTACACACAGTCATTATGCATTTTGGAAAGATTCACTTTGTTAACCTTTATTAAGTAAAATGTTGTGTAGTTTGTAGTTTGTTAAAATTTTGAAAGAATGATAACTAAAATGTTAAATTAAACAAAAAACATTTACATAGGAAAACCTGGGGAAGCTGATGACCAATTTGAGGTCCACCCATCCTCACTTTGTGCGCTGCCTGATTCCAAATGAATCAAAAACACCAGGTGGGTGTTCTTAAATGAAGAATACATTACTCAATAACTAAAGATCTAAAATGAACATGTAACTAACCTTGCTATTTATATACTATTTATTATCCAGGGCTTATGGAGAACTTCCTGGTTATCCACCAGTTGAGGTGTAATGGTGTACTGGAAGGTATCAGAATCTGCAGAAAGGGCTTCCCCAGCAGAATCCTCTATGCTGACTTCAAGCAAAGGTAGCCTACATGAAGACATCTGCCATTTCAGCATGACATGAGGATCATATTCAAACCAAAAAGCTTTGTGAATTGGTGAACTTACTGTTACTATGTAATCACATCTTCCAGATACAAAGTATTGAATGCCAGTGTTATCCCTGATGGTCAGTTCATTGACAATAAAAAAGCTTCAGAGAAGCTTCTGGGATCCATACAAATAGATAATACGCAGTACAAGTTTGGGCATACTAAGGTAAAGCAATAGAGAATACTCTGATTTAGTAGTCAAATTTGCTTTTGGCAGTATACGCAAATATACTTAATGAATTAGCTACCAACAGGTGTTCTTCAAAGCTGGACTGCTGGGTACTCTGGAGGAGATGCGAGATGACAAGTTAGTCACCCTGGTGACCATGACCCAGGCTCTCTGTAGAGGCTTCCTCATGAGAAGAGAATATATGAAGATGATGGAGAGACGGTACTTATGTTGTGTATATCATCAAAGTCCTACAATGTGTTTTGGCATTTTGAAGAAAACCAAAGGAAACCTTCTTTTTTATATGTCTTATCTTATCTTCAACAGAGAATCTATTTATTCAATTCAATACAACATCCGCTCATTCATGAACGTCAAAACGTGGCCATGGATGAAGCTGTACTTTAAGATAAAACCTCTTCTAAAGAGTGCCGAGACTGAGAAGGAGATGCTCCAAATGAAGGAGAGTTTTGAAAAAACTAAGGAGGAACTTGCAAAGGCCCTGGCAAAGAAGAAAGAGCTGGAAGAGAAAATGGTTTCTCTGTTGCAGGAAAGAAATGACCTGCAGTTACAAATTGCTTCTGTAAGTTGGAAAGTTTCATGTTTGTTTTTGTTTGATTTTGTAAATTTTTATTTTAGAGTATTAGATTGTTGTATTAGCCTTTATGTTGTACCATTTATATTTGTTAATCATTATTCAGTTCTATCAAAGCAACAGAAAAAAATTCATGCTGGGAAGGTGTGAAAATGAGAAGAATGTGAAAATTGGAATTTATATATATATATATATATGCATTTTACAAATCTACAGGAGGGAGACAGCCTTTCTGATGCTGAGGAAAGGTGTGAGGGGCTTATTAAGAGTAAAATCCAGCTCGATGCCAAACTCAAAGAGACGACTGAGAGACTGGAGGATGAAGAGGAAATGAATGCTGAGCTGACCGCCAAGAAGAGGAAACTAGAAGATGAATGTTCTGAGCTTAAGAAAGACATTGATGACCTGGAGCTCACTTTGGCCAAAGTGGAGAAGGAGAAACATGCCACTGAAAACAAGGTTAATAAAACTGGATTTATCTATTTACCATCAATACATACTGTGATGTATGTGATGTATACTGTGATGTATTGTGTGTCCGGTTCACGTTCCCCTGTCCTCTACAAAGATCCCTGCCATTCACATTTTCTGATATTGTTATAGTTCTCTGTCTGTTTTTATTTGTTACTTCTGTTGCTTTCCAAAACGGTTTGTTGTAAGATGACTTTGAGTGTCCGGTAAGGCGCCCAAGTTATAAAATGTTTCACTATCATTATTATTATAATAATTCTAGCTGTAAACATCTTTCAAATATGCATTATAATATGGTCTATTCAGGTCAAGAACCTGACTGAGGAGATGACCTCCCAGGATGAGACAATTATCAAGTTATCCAAAGAAAAGAAAGCCCTCCAAGAGGCACACCAGCAAACTCTTGATGATCTCCAGGCAGAGGAAGACAAAGTCAACACTCTGACTAAAGCTAAGGCCAAGCTTGAGCAGCAAGTGGATGATGTAAGACTAATGACTTTCATTCCAGTAACGTAGCAGTTAAAGTTTAGATATAACTGTTTGATAATATACATATCAAAGGGTTTAAAATACCTCTATAATAATAGTCTTCGATATACTTTACTAGCTTGAGGGATCCTTGGAACAAGAAAAGAAGCTCCGTATGGATCTTGAGAGAGCAAAGAGGAAGCTTGAAGGAGATCTAAAACTAGCCCAAGAATCCATAATGGATCTGGAGAATGACAAGCAACAATCTGACGAGAAGCTCAAGAAGTAAGTCAGTTATTTAGTGATTAGTTATCACATTATATCAATATTAATTGATATTATTAATAGATTTCGCGTAAATATGGAAACAATATTTTTTTTTCAACTAACAGAAAGGACTTTGAGACAAGTCAACTGTTGAGCAAGATAGAGGATGAGCAGTCAATTGGTGTTCAACTTCAAAAGAAGATCAAGGAACTCCAGGTCATGTCGAACATGTCTAACAATGACGAACATAATTCACACTACAAATATTGTATTCAATACCAAATATCTGTCAATCCTTTATTGATTTTCAACAATACATTCCAGGCTCGTGTTGAGGAGGTGGAGGAGGAGATCGAGGCTGAGCGTGCGGCACGGGCCAAGGTGGAGAAGCAGAGGTCTGATCTCTCCAGGGAACTTGAGGAGATCAGTGAAAGGCTTGAGGAAGCAGGTGGAGCAACGTCTGCTCAGATTGAGATGAACAAGAAGCGCGAGGCTGAGTTCCAGAAGCTGCGTCGTGATCTTGAAGAGTCCACTCTGCAGCATGAAGCTACATCTGCAGCTCTTCGTAAGAAGCAGGCAGACAGTGTGGCTGAGTTGGGTGAACAAATTGACAGCTTTCAGCGTGTCAAGCAAAAGCTTGAGAAGGAGAAGAGTGAATATAAAATGGAGATTGATGACCTCACTAGCAACATGGAAGCTGTTGCCAAATCAAAGGTTGGAGCCTTGGGGTTTGCATGTAGTTTCAGCATAAATATCTAAATGAATAGGTATATTATTATTTTATTATTATTATTTTTTTATTCATACAGGGGTAACTGTATATCAGGGGCACCATCAATAATAACTGTTCATATTTCATTTAATAGGGTAACCTTGAGAAATTGTGCCGCACTCTCGAGGATCAGCTGAGTGAATTAAAGTCCAAGAATGATGAACATGTTCGTCAACTTAACGACATAAATGTGCAAAGAGCAAGGCTTCTAACTGAAAATGGTGAGCGTAGCATCATCTGTTTTGAAAGTTAGTCATTATTTATGATTGAAACAAAAAGGATAATGCAAATGGATGAATTGAACTTGGACTCATATTCTGGTTTAACCTTTGTCTTCTCAGGCGAATGTGGACGTCAGTTGGAGGAGAAAGAGTCTCTAGTTTCCCAGCTCACTAGGGGAAAACAAGCCTATATTCAGCAGATTGATGAGCTCAAGAGGCAGATTGAAGAAGAAACTAAGGTACTTTGCTTTTTGTGTGGTTAGATTTACTTTTGCCATTTTAGTTTTTTTGTAAATATACATTTGAATAAATAATATACTTTGATTTCTGACATCAGGCAAAAAATGCCTTAGCCCATGGTGTCCAGTCTGCTCGTCATGACTGTGACCTACTCAGAGAACAGTTTGAAGAGGAGCAGGAGGCCAAGTCTGAGCTGCAACGTGCAATGTCAAAGGCAAATGGTGAGGTGGCTCAGTGGAGAAGCAAATACGAGACTGATGCCATCCAGCGTACTGAGGAGCTTGAGGAGGCCAAGTAATTTATTTGTACTGTTGATAGAAATGTAGGCCTTTATACACAAAAAAAATGCTTTCAATTTCAGCATGTAGTCTGACTTAAGCCTTTCTCTTAACAGGAAAAAACTTGCCCAACGGCTCCAAGATGCTGAAGAGTGCATTGAGGCTGTGAACGCCAAGTGTAGCTCTCTGGAGAAAACCAAGCAGAGACTGCAGGGGGAAGTGGAGGACCTCATGATAGATGTAGAGCGCGCAAATGCTGTCGCTGCCAACTTGGATAAGAAGCAACGCAACTTTGACAAGGTAGATCCTTGAAGAGGCAAAAAATAATTATATGCATGTACAAAGTTATATTATAGATTCTTATAATATTTGCATTTATACTAGAGTAAAATCTCCCTCTACTTGTTCCATATTCTTCTTCAAGGTTCTAGCAGAGTGGAAGCAGAAGTATGAGGAGAGTCAGGCCGAGCTGGAGGGAGCTCAAAAAGAGGCTCGCTTCTCTCAGTACTGAGCTGTTTAAAATTAAAAACTCATATGAAGAAGCTCTCGACCAGCTGGAGACACTAAAGAGGGAAAGCAAGAACCTGCAACGTATGAAAAATTTAAAATAGAAAAATAATATTAGGAATATTTGCATCTTCAGATATAGAATCTATCATTAGATACAGATAGATTGTATGCCGGCAGCATGCAATCGAATGTATTCTGTTTGCAATTATTTAATTGCAACACACAAATATAAACCAGTTTACTTTATACATTTAAAAAAAGCAAGTGATTGTTATTACGTGCTTTCTCTCTCCAGAGGAAATCTCTGACCTGACCGAACAGATTGGTGAGAGTGGAAAGACAATCCATGAATTAGAAAAGGGGAAGAAGACTGTAGAGAGTGAGAAGGCTGAGATCCATACAGCTCTCGAGGAAGCAGAGGTATTTATGAACGATATTGTCTCCCTATTACGTGATATGTATGTGAGTGTGAGACTAAATACTTCATATTCAATTAAGATATTTTGTGAAGACGTTTAATTAATTTATGTCACATAGGCTACACTGGAGCATGAGGAATCTAAGATTCTACGCACTCAGCTGGAGCTCAACCAAGTCAAAAGTGAAATTGACAGAAAGCTTTCCGAGAAGGACGAGGAGATAGAGCAGATGAAGAGGAACAGCCAGAGGGTAATGGACTCCATGCAAAGTACACTGGACTCAGAAATAAGGAGCAGGAACGATGCCATGAGAGTGAAGAAGAAGATGGAGGGAGACTTAAATGAGATGGAGATTCAACTGAGCCATGCCAACCGCCAGGCTGTGGAATCTCAGAAGCAGCTGAGGAACGTCCAGGGTCACCTCAAGGTACAAACCTGCTGATAGGATATGGGTCTAAGGTCAAAGTTAGCACACTGTCTGATTCTCCATCTTGGAACTCGTTCACATCTAGGATGCTCAACTGCACCTTGATGATGCCATACGAGGACAGGAAGACATGAGGGAGCAAGTTGCTATGGTGGAGCGTAGAAATGGGCTCATGATGGCTGAAATTGAGGAGCTAAGGGCCGCCCTGGAGCAGACAGAGAGATGCCGCAAAGTGGCTGAGCAAGAGCTGGTGGATGCCAGTGAGCGTGTAGGACTCTTGCATTCTCAGGTGAATACAAAGTACATGTCTCTCATAATCAAATTGTTATATAAAATATAAACCATATTCAAATATGTTTTTCTCTGTGTATTTTAGAATATTAGTCTCATCAACACCAAGAAAAAGCTGGAAGTTGACCTTGTTCAGGTGCAAGGTGAAGTGGAAGATATTGTCCAGGAAGCAAGAAATGCAGAGGAGAAGGCCAAAAAGGCTATCACTGATGTGAGGTTTTTATGAATGTATAAACAATAGTATTTCGAAGCTCAATGAAGCTGTAACAACAACATAACCACCTGGCAAGTTTAACTGAAACTTAACTTGTCATCATAGTTATCATCCCCAGTGGCCAGTGTTTGCTTTTGAACGCTTATAACTAACAATATCTCTTTCAATATACAGTGCCTTGCAAAAGTATTCACCCCCCTTGGCATTTTTCATGTTTTGTTGCCTCACAACCTGGAATTAGAATGGATTGTTTGAAGGTTTGCATCATTTCATCCAGAGAACATGCCTACAACTTTGAAGATGTGATTTTATTTTTTTTTTTATTGTGAAGCAAACAACAAATAGGACAAAATAACAGAAAACTTCAGCGTGCATAAATATTCACCCCCCTAAGGTCAGTACTTTGTAGAGCTGCCTTTTGCGGCAATTACAGCTGCAAGTCACTTTGGATAAGTCTCTATGAGCTTGCCACATCTTGCCACTGGGATTTTTGCCCATTCCTCAAGGCAAAACTGCTCCAGCTCCTTCATGTTGGATGGTTTCCGCTTGTGAACAGCAATCTTCAAGACTGACCACAGATTCTCAATTGGATTGAGATCTGGGCTTTGACTAGGCCATTCCAACACATTTAAATGTTTCCCCTTAAACCACTCGAGTGTCGCTTTAGCAGTATGCTTCGGGTCATTGTCCTGCTGGAAGGTGAACCTCCGTCCCAGTCTCAAATCACAGGCAGACTGAAACAGGTTTTGCTCAAGAATATCCCTGTATTTAGCACCATCCATCTTTCCCTCGACTCGAATCAGTTTCCCAGTCCCTGCTGCTGAAAAACATCCCCACAGCATGATGCTGCCACCACCATGTTTCACTGTGGGGATGGTGTTCTTGGGGTGATGGGATGTGTTGGGTTTGCGCCAGACATAGCGTTTTCCTTGGTGGCCGAAAAGTTCAATTTTAGTCTCATCTGACCAGAGCACCTTTCTCCATACATTTGGGGAGTCGCCCACATGCCTTTTGGCAAACTCAAAACGTGCCTTCTTATTTTTAACACTAAGTAATGGCTTTTTTCTGGCCACTCTTCCATAAAGCCCAGCTCTATGGAGTGTACGGCTTATTGTGGTCCATTGTACAGATACACCAGTCTCTGCTGCGGAACTCTGCAGCTCCTTTAGGGTTACCTTTGGTCTCTGTGCTGCCTCTCTGATTAATGCCCTCCTTGCCCTGTCTGTGAGTTTTGGTGTGCGGCCCTCTCTTGGCAGGTTTGTTGTGGTACCATGTTCTTTCCATTTGAAGATGATGGATTTGATGGTGATCATCAAAGATTTGGATATTTTTTTATAACCCAACCCTGACTAGTACTTCTCAACAACTTTGTCCCTGACTTGTTTGTAGAGCTCCTTGGTCTTCATGGTGTGATGCCTCTTGCTTAGTGGTGTTACAGCCTCTGGGACCTTTCAGAAAAGGTGTGTTTATACTGACAGATCATGTGACACTTAGATTACACACAGGTGGACTTCATTTCACGAATTATGTTACTTCTGAAGGTAATTGGTTGCACCAGAACTTTTGAGGGGCTTCATACTAAAGGGGGTGAATACATATGCACATGCCAATTTACAGATTTTTATTTAAAAAAATAATTTTTTATATATATTTTTCTCATTTCACTTCACCAACTTTTTGGGCAGATCCATCACATAAAATTCAGATTAAAAAAACATTTAAATTACAGGTTGTAATGTAACAAAATAAGTAACAAGCCAAGGGCGGTGAATACTTTTGCAAGGCACTGTAGATATGAAAGTGATGCCAAGTTCAAATACTTCTTGCAACTGTTAAACGATTTTAATTGGGAATGGTAATACTTACGGTATCATAGCAAGTATCATAACATATTTATTTTTGCTTCATGACAGATGTTTTTGCCAAAGATAACCTTTCAATATCTCTAGGCGGCCATGATGGCAGAGGAGCTGAAGAAAGAGCAGGACACCAGCAGCCACTTGGAGAGAATGAAGAAGAACCTGGAGGTCACTGTCAAGGACTTGCAGCACCGTCTGGATGAGGCTGAGAGTCTGGCCATGAAAGGAGGCAAGAAACAGCTTCAGAAACTGGAGACCAGGGTATGTGTACAGCAACAGCATGTGTCTGCATTACAGTTCATTTCATTGTAGTGGTCAATAACAATACTTCTACCCCAAAGGTGCGTGAGCTGGAGGGGGAAATTGATGCTGAACAGAGACGCTCTGCTGATGCTATTAAAGGTGTCCGAAAATACGAGAGAAGAGTGAAGGAGCTCTCCTACCAGGTACAAATACGAATATGAAACCAGCATTTCATCAATATTCAAACGTCCACCCTTTCATATGGTGCCTTTGTATGGATAGTGGACATTTTGTATACTCACAGACAGAGGAAGACAAGAAGAATGTGACTAGATTGCAGGATCTAGTGGACAAGCTGCAGCTGAAAGTAAAGTCTTACAAGCGACAGGCAGAAGAGACTGTAAGTGGAACTTTACCATATGCTTAGCATTTAAAGAATGCATGCAAATAAAAATAAAACATTATTTTGACATTAGCCAAGATGGTTAAACATGTATTTCCATGATTAACAGGAGGAGCAGGCCAACGGTCACCTGTCAAGGTACAGGAAGGTGCAGCATGAGCTGGAGGAAGCCCAGGAGCGTGCGGACATCGCTGAGTCTCAAGTGAACAAGCTGAGAGCAAAGAGTCGCGAATTTGGCAAGGTAGAATGCACAACGTTAATTTGTTTATGAGGACCAAAACACATGGAAATAATCCTTCACATATAACATAACACCTCCACATTCTAATAATTTTGACAGTGGCCTTTGAAACATATTGTAGATGAAACCTGCATTTATAGGAACCAAAATGTTGTTACAAGACGTCTGAAATAACTGTAATTCTTTGTATTCACGAGACGTCTGAAATAACTGTAATTCTCTGTATTCACAAGACGTCTGAAATAACTGTAATTCTCTGTATTCTAGGGGAAAGAGGCCGAAGAGTGAACATCAAAGTCCAGAGGAAACTAAACCACAAAATCATACAATATAATTGTGGTTCAAATGTTGACTCAAAGCAATAAACTCATTTGCAAATCATTTCGCTGTCCAATCTATTTATTAATTTTGTACGTTAATCGTGGATAGTGTAATACCCATTCATCGATCCCCAAGGTGTTTGCCCATACATTGGAAAAACACATATTTGACATAATATATTTTTTACTATTTTTCCACCAAAGGTGAATTTAGCCATCTTTCTTTTTCTGTACAAAATGAATAAGTCCAGTTGCTGTGTATGTAATCTGTGTGAAGGTTTTAATCAAATTACAGATTCAAATATTTCTAGAAACAACTGAATGTGGGAACAATTCAGCTAAAATATAGCGGTAGTATAGTTCAATGGCATTTTACCTAATACATTGAACTTTAGAACTGTGGGATATCCAATCAACCTCAAAACTCTGGGGTGAACTGATTCTTTAATTAAATGTCAGCTCTCCATTTTATTCATAACCACATTGGTTTTGGTCCTGTTCTTTCTGAAGTCACCTGACTCTGGAAACACCATAATCACAGCAGGATCTCTTCAGCACAGTGAGCAGACTGCTTTTTAGTGACAACATCTGGTCCAGTTCAATATAAATGTAAATATATATTGTGAAAAGTTCAAAATGCATGGTGCTTAAAATATTGACAGTGGTATATTTCAGTCTCTTATATTTAGAACTACATAACGATTGTACTAGCGCAGCATCAACCAAAAGAAATATAGTTTAGAAGTAAATAACCAACTGGTTCATCCAATGTCAACTCCTCTCACCATGATGACAGAACATTCTAAAGCCTTTTCTAAAGTTAAACATATTGAGTGAGCACTGCTGAAAGAATATCATAGAAAACCAGATTCCTTACACCCCATCATTACACCTTACACCCCAACATCAACACATAATATTACTGCATGTTGAGAAGACTTAGTGTAAATGTGACAGCAGAGTAAAATTGCATAGTTTAATGCATTTCAAAAACTTGAACTGTGTATCTGAATAAACAATATGGATCATATTTTATAATTTATCTTCTGCTTTCACTGCAACTTTTAATGGTTGATCCTATTTAGCTGCATGAAGTCAATATCTATCCTATAGTTTCCAACGCATTAAAAAGGCAGAGCAGAGCCCCAACTGCCAAGAGATCAGATTTGTGCTGTAAATAATGGAGTGGAAATTGACTTTTGAACTACACAACTAGTAGTGAGGTTGGCAGTAAGCCACAAAAGTAATGTCATGCAAAGGCAGCATCTTTGCACAAACACATATCTCTTGGGGTGTTGCAATGTGGAAGACTCCCCCTAGACAGCGATGCTATTTCAAGCTATTTCAAGGACATATTGGCTGCTGTCTTAAGTTTTTGTGACCTCTGGTATTAAGAGCAGATTCATCATTCTGCATTTATCTCCATAATATTTAATTATATTTTAGTGTTCTGTTGTGTTTAAGGAAAATTTTATTTTTGTTATTTTATTTGAATAAGGACCTAGAGTAACAGTGTTCAGCAATGCCCACTGAAATGTTCATTCAAATAAAAACGTAAATACATCAGTAATTCAAGTTTAATATAAAAACATTACCATTGTAAATAATTATAATAAACCGATACATATCTGCCTTTCTCCAAACAAATTTTTTTCTTGAATCCAGTGTTTCAATAAGTTGTGACCTGTGAAAATTCAATGTCATTGATGTTTGTCTGAACCAGAAATAACTACACTGGCTTGGGGGGAGATTCAGTCAGCAATGCTATTCTCTTCGCTGAAAGCTATCTGACACGTACTTAACCGAAGAGCTCCATGCATTTGCCAACTAGCTCAGTATTGCTTGGGAATGAATGAGCCACAAGCTATATTTGTCTTAAGTCCTAATAAGAACTTTAAGAGAAAGGCAGATGATATTCAATATCAAACTGTATTGCGACTGAGGAGGAGAACGCCCACATGAGATATTTCCAGCATAGTCTTCCTCAGGAGTCTTCTTTTATCTTGGAGAAAGATTTGTCCAGAACTTGGGTCACATCTCAAATTTACTTGGATCGATCACTTGTTCCATTACACAAGAGATTTTAACAATGTTGTCCATCAAGGTCAATTCAGTGGTGTGACCATAGTGATAGATAATGGGTGGGACTTTCTTTCAGATTTACTGAGTTGGATGCATTTGTTCATAATGATATGTGGTATCATGAAGAATAAACAAAATTATAAATATTTGTGTTTGTTTTAATTGAACAAGCTATCTAGGAAATATATGGACATGTTCATAGTTAAATACTTTTTTAATTCAATTTTTCTCTTGATTGTTTAACGGAAGAGACGTTTGTTAAAGGTTATTAATAGACTCATCTAAAACAATTTATGTTGCTTTTAATTTCTGACTTTTTGTACGAAGAACATTGTCGTGGATTCCTATTCAATGTGCTGAGGTTGTTTATTTACAATATAAGGTGACACCAGTAAAGATGGAACATGCCAGACATCCATGACCAAAGATAATACCAATGACCAAAACAGGGCAGCTACTTCTGGTGACTTGCCAGGGATCTCACTATAAAAGACGCAGTCTAAGGCTCCTCCACTTTATCACCAGCCCCAAACAGAGGTGAGTTACTGAATGTTGTATCATGGCCAAGCCTATTGTAATATATAAAATTGTCACTGCATTACACAAAAAATTGGAATAAGGTGATAAATTATGTTTGTTAGTTTCAATCAATTTAAATTACATAAATCTAAATATTTTTCTTTTAGTACCAACATACAACGGAATTACCGACCCTCGAAAAAGGTATTTACATTTTTTCCTTTTTAAGTGTTTGATCTTTACCTACTTAACATTTCAGTTCAAGTTCTTTAAGTTATGTTTTACTGTGAGCCTGATTATTTAATATCTTATCTCAGAGCCATCATGAGTCAGGACGGGGAGATGGCGGCCTTTGGGGCTGCAGCCATTTTCCTCAGGAAGCCTGAAAGGGAAAGGATTGAGGCTCAAACTGCTCCCTTTGATGCCAAATCCGCTTACTTTGTGACTGAGCCCAGTGAGATGTACCTCAAAGGGGTGCTTCAGAGCAGAGAAGGTGGCAAAGCCACTGTCAAAACTCTGTGTGGGAAGGTAAGTGAATATAATCACCAATGGTGGAGATTAATACAGTCCTCCGATCAAGACCTAAAATGGAGTAATGCATATATTCTATCTTTTTTATGTTTGTGCACAGACCATCACTGTGAAGGAGGATGAAATCCACCCCATGAATCCCCCGAAGTATGATAAGATTGAGGACATGGCCATGATGACTCACCTCAATGAGCCTGCTGTGCTATATAATCTCAAAGAGCGTTATGCAGCATGGATGATCTATGTGAGTCCCAAAACAAACAATACTCTCAACTGAATACTGGTCTGACCTTTACTCATAATCTTTTCCTCGTTACAGACCTATTCTGGGTTGTTCTGTGTCACAGTAAACCCCTACAAGTGGCTCCCTGTGTATGACCAGGAGGTTGTTAATGCATACAGGGGGAAAAAGAGGATTGAGGCACCGCCACACATATTCTCCATCTCTGACAATGCCTATCAGTTCATGCTCACTGGTAAAGTTATGTGATGTTATGTTATGTTATTTTATGTTATGTTATAATGAGGTAGAATCACAAAATGACAATACTTACAACGGTTCCTTTCTTTGTCAGACCGTGAGAACCAGTCAATCCTGATTACGTAAGTCAAAATTAATTTGTAATGAACAATTAGTTCAGGAGCATATAGTATCGGTTTTTGGAACATTTCAAAATACATTTTACAAGCTGACCCTTGAAAATAACAATGATCTGCTTGCATTGTACTCAGTGGAGAATCTGGAGCAGGAAAGACTGTCAACACAAAGCGTGTCATCCAGTATTTTGCGACAATCGCAGTTGCTGGAGGGAAGAAGGCTGAGCCTCAAGTTGAAGGCAAAATAAAGGTAGACTGCTTGAATCTACAGTATTTTATATAGAGATGTATTTATATTTTTAAACAGTACATAAAAAAAGACATGTGCTCATCAGATATATCAGACAGCATATGGACAGGTGTGATTCAGTTTGAAAGACAAGACTTCCATTTTGATATAACCAATTTACAAGTGCTCTGGTGTTATCTTTAGGGGTCGCTGGAAGATCAAATCATTGCAGCCAATCCCCTGCTTGAGGCTTATGGTAATGCCAAGACTGTGAGGAATGACAACTCGTCACGCTTTGTGAGTTACAGTTTATAATTACACAGTATATAAATACATTTTATATAACATAAATTCTGAAGGCTTTTTGATTATATCCTAAGGGTAAATTTATCAGAATCCACTTTGGAACAACTGGAAAGTTGGCATCAGCCGATATTGAAACATGTAAGTGTTCCTACATGCATTTATATTGTCACCAATATCCTTATCCTGTAGTTTTATCCAGGACAAAAATGAATACATACATTGTTTTATAGATCTGTTAGAGAAGTCTAGAGTGACATTCCAACTGTCTGCTGAGAGAAGCTACCACATCTTTTATCAACTCATGACTGGACACAAACCAGAGCTGTTAGGTGAGTATATCTTTAAGACCACAAACTGTTAGCTGAGATCATCAGTAAGGCATGAAGGTTATACATCAAACAAAGCCAACATCGTTGTCACATACTAAAATACTTCTCTTCTTTCACAGAGGCTCTTCTCATCACCACCAACCCTTACGACTATCCCATGATCAGTCAGGGTGAAATCACTGTCAAGAGTATCAATGACATTGAAGAGTTCATTGCTACTGATGTAAATAGTTTAAACTCAATTTTCAAGTGGGAAAAAAAGCAAAACGGATTGAGACCAAGATATATAAGTATTATACAAATATTGCAAGTCATATTTTTATAATTTCCAGAATACATTTAAAATATATGCTCTATTCAGACAGCCATTGACATCTTGGGCTTCTCAAGTGAGGAGAAGATAGGCATCTACAAGTTGACCGGAGCTGTGATGCATCATGGGAGCATGAAGTTTAAGCAGAAGCAGCGAGAGGAGCAGGCAGAGCCTGACGGCACAGAGGGTAATAGTTACTCACTTTGAGTCTTCCCATTGAGTAGATTTCCTTGGCAATATCACCTGAGTCTTTGCATCCGCGTTGATTAAGCTCTGCATTTCAAGGTGTTTTGAAATGATTTATTCTCGCATGTGGCCAATACCAGTAATGAAAGTAAAAATAATAAAACAATAAAAACGACCATTTTACACATCGTAAACGTAGGGCCACTTTAACCTGTGCTTGTTTCCACCATCAGAGGCTGATAAAATCGCCTACCTCTTGGGCCTGAACTCTGCTGACATGCTCAAGGCTTTATGCTACCCGAGAGTCAAGGTTGGCAATGAAATGGTGACCAAAGGTCAGACTGTGCCACAGGTAAAGTCCCTTTATTCACTCATACTAAAATATGTTTTTTTTTGCAGCAGAAATACAACTGGTTTCATAATGAAAAAAATATGAAATCCTCTTTTTTTTAGGTGAACAATTCAACTATGGCCCTCTGTAAGTCCATCTATGAGAAAATGTTCTTGTGGATGGTCGTCCGAATCAATGAGATGCTGGACACAAAGCAGCCCAGACAGTTCTTCATTGGTGTGCTGGACATTGCCGGGTTCGAGATCTTTGATGTAAGTACACAAGCAAAGAATATATTCAGAAATTATAATTTTTAGATAGACTGGTATACACAATCATGATAATTAATTGACGTATATTTGTCCTAACCAGTATAACAGCTTAGAGCAGTTGTGCATCAACTTTACCAATGAAAAACTGCAACAGTTTTTCAACCATCACATGTTTGTCCTTGAGCAAGAGGAGTATAAGAAAGAGGGAATTGAATGGGAGTTCATTGATTTCGGTATGGACTTGGCAGCCTGCATTGAACTCATTGAGAAGGTAAGGGGGATTGGCTGGACACCACAGGTGAATAGGGTAGGAAATTGTAACACATATCACCATGAAACTTTCCCAGTTTATTACTTACATGAAGACAATAGTCTTTTGGATTACAAGTTTTGAGAAATTGTATGTATAATGTTGCAGTATCTCATTAAATGTGCACTAATTTGCAAAGATTTCCAGAACAAAAATCTGATCATTGGATAAAGCCACGTTAAAAATGATTGTTTCTTTCTGTTGACATATCAAAGTCAAAGGTTCGTTCAGGGGATCTTTTGGATATGTCTTTTTATCACTTTAGAAATCCGAAAATACTGTCAACAGTCATAAAAAACAATATTTGCCATGTTTTTAGGAATAAAATGTTATATAAATTAGGTTACGAATATATTAGCAATACCTTATGTACGAACCTTCAGAATATAGATTGGAATAAAACTGGAAAGTTTGGTGTATGTAAGTGCTTCTGAAGTGGACATTTCGGACTTAGAGCCTGAGAAAAAAACGATTTTGAGAAAACCAAGTCAGAAATCGACACAAGCCAATGAGATATCGTTTTTAGGTTTAACCACCCCTTCGTACTTTCACGATTGGTTTCTGAAACAAAGAAAATGACCATATTTAAATTTGATAACATTGTGCTTTAGGACAGGAGCTTTACAGGGATATGCTACACTATGCTGTTTGTTAAACGTTTCATATCAAAAACATCGCTCAAATATGCTAACCCTTGATAAAAGTTAGGATGCATTTGTAAAGGCATATCCACTAAATACTGTATAATACACATATTTTTGTGTAGTTTGATATTTTCACTATATCAGTGACATGCTATAGAAGCAAAATAACCAAAAATACGAAAATTTAGGAGAGGGTCTCAAAACATAATTTTTGCCTACAGTGTCTTATCTTATACAACAACTGTGTACCACCGCATTCTCAATAAAACCAGGGGTTAATTTAGTTTTGCTTTCAACAGCCAATGGGTATCTTCTCCATCCTTGAAGAGGAGTGTATGTTCCCCAAGGCATCAGACACTACCTTCAAAAACAAACTGAATGACCAGCACCTTGGTAAAACCAAGGCCTTTGAGAAACCAAAGCCAGGAAAAGGCAAAGCTGAGGCACACTTTGCTTTGGTGCACTATGCTGGCACTGTTGAGTACAACATTACAGGGTGGTTGGACAAGAACAAGGACCCTCTGAATGATTCTGTAGTCCAACTTTACCAGAAGTCCTCAGTTAAACTGTTGGCTATGTTATATGTTGCTCATGCTGGTTCAGGAGAAGGTATGTGTTTTTTCTAATGTTTAAAAAAAAAGCATTTACCCTAAGCAAATGTATACAGCAGAATATGCACCAGGTTCATTTAAAATCAAAGTTCAAAATATCGATTCTAGGATATTGCTCATTTTTGTTCTCTTAGCTCAGCTAAACAAACAGGTATGATCTTTGATTGAATAAGATGTGCTGTCTTGTAACCTTTCTGAATTTAGAAGCAGCTAAAGGAGGCAAGAAGGGTGGTGGGGGTGGGAAGAAGAAGGGTGGTTCCTTCCAGACTGTGTCTGCTCTGTTCAGGGTACATACAGTCGCCTCAGAATAGTATTTTGTGCATTTTAGTAAGTATACGAAGTGTGCTACTTTACTAAATAGTTCTATATGGTTTTTTTTACTACAGGAAAACCTGGGGAAGCTGATGACAAATTTGAGGTCCACTCATCCTCACTTTGTGCGCTGCTTGATTCCAAATGAATCAAAAACACCTGGTAACTATCAACAGATGAATAAGCGACCATGCAACCCCAACAACTTCTTAATGTATTATTGCTGATAGCTTTATTCAGGATTTATTTTAGCATTAATTTTGTTTTCACTACATTCAAGGGCTTATGGAGAACTTCTTGGTTATACACCAGCTAAGATGCAATGGTGTACTAGAAGGTATCAGAATCTGCAGAAAGGGCTTTCCTAGCAGAATCCTCTATGGTGACTTCAAGCAAAGGTATCAAATGTAAAATATAATAGCAGGTTATTCCCTTCAGACCAGAAAGTTTATTTGTTCAGTATAAGAAATTAAACACAATAAATAATTGTAACTATTCTTCCAGATACAAAGCATTGAATGCCAGTGTTATCCCCGAGGGACAGTTTATTGACAACAAGAAGGCTTCAGAGAAGCTTCTAGGATCCATACAAATAGATCACACACAGTACAAGTTTGGGCATACTAAGGTGCACAATAAAAGTGACTGAAATAGATTTGACATGCAATGAAAAGTACAGTTTAAGTAGAATAAAAATACCAAACATTTTAACTACCAACAGGTGTTCTTCAAAGCTGGACTGCTGGGTACTCTGGAGGAGATGCGAGATGACAAGTTAGCCATTTTGGTGACCATGACCCAGGCTCTCTGTAGAGGCTTCCTCATGAGAAGAGAGTATATGAAGATGATTGAAAGAAGGTAGCTACTGTATATATTATACCTCATAACCCCAAACATTACAGCAAAAATCAAACCATAAACACTCATAAACACAATCTCATTCTCTTGGCCTTGACAGAGAATCTATTTTTTCAATTCAATACAACATCCGCTCATTCATGAATGTCAAAACATGGCCATGGATGAAGTTGTACTTTAAGATAAAACCTCTTCTAAAGAGTGCCGAGACTGAGAAGGAGATGCTCCAAATGAAGGAGAGTTTTGGAAAAACTAAGGAAGACCTTGCAAAGGCCCTGGCAAAGAAGAAAGAGCTGGAAGAGAAAATGGTTTCTCTGTTGCAGGAAAGAAATAACCTGCAGTTACAAGTTGCTTCTGTAAGTTTTTAAATATATACCAGCATCTAGATGTTTAAGCCTTATTTATATTTATTGTGATTTATGTTAAAAACATAGTTTTATGTCAAACATGTTAGCAGTTGCTTTAGAATAATAGAACAAATTCACTATTACCTCATGAACCCTAATTTTTATATGTCACATTTTTTAAATAGTCCGGAGATTGTCTTTCTGATGCTGAAGAAAGGTGTGAGGGACTTATTAAGAGTAAAATCCAGCTCGATGCCAAACTCAAAGAGACGACTGAGAGACTGGAGGATGAAGAGGAAATGAATGCTGAGCTGACCGCCAAGAAGAGGAAACTAGAAGATGAATGTTCTGAGCTTAAGAAAGACATTGATGACCTGGAGCTCACTTTGGCCAAAGTGGAGAAGGAGAAACATGCCACTGAAAACAAGGTTTGTATGAATCTATGTATCTCTCTAACTCCTATTACATTTATAAATAGCATTCAAATATGCATCATGATAACAATGTGGTCTATTTAGGTCAAGAACCTGACTGAGGAGATGGCCTCTCAAGATGAAACTATTGCAAAGTTATCCAAAGAAAAGAAAGCCCTCCAAGAGGCACACCAGCAAACTCTTGATGATCTCCAGGCAGAGGAAGACAAAGTCAACACTCTGACTAAAGCTAAGGCCAAGCTTGAGCAGCAAGTGGATGACGTGAGTAAAATCGTAGAGTGAATTGCAAAGAAAAAATACAGGTCAAAATACCCTAAAAATATATAATTGAAAGATATTTAGGAAAATAATGTAACATTTTGGCTAACCATGTAGTGTAAGAACATGAAAAAAATCATGCTGTGGTAATAATAATGACTGTAATGTAGCTGGAGGGATCCTTGGAACAAGAAAAGAAGCTCCGTATGGATCTTGAGAGAGCAAAGAGGAAGCTTGAAGGAGATCTAAAACTAGCCCAAGAATCCATAATGGATCTGGAGAATGACAAGCAACAATCTGACGAGAAGCTCAAGAAGTAAGTCAATAAGAGATGAAACTGTTTCACTTCATACATTTCAGACTGTACACTTGTGGTGGTCTCATAACATTGTTTTTTGTGTCCATTATACAGGAAGGACTTTGAAATAAGTCAGCTACTTAGCAAGATAGAGGATGAACAATCACTTGGTGCTCAGCTTCAGAAAAAGATTAAGGAGCTGCAGGTAATATTTAAATGACAAATCTAGTGTAATGAACTATATTCACACTTCATTTGAAAGATTAACCTTCTGTTTGACATTTATTAATTCATGCCACACTTTCATTTTGCAATGTTTGCATTCCAGGCTCGTGTTGAGGAGGTGGAGGAGGAGATCGAGGCTGAGCGTGCGGCACGGGCCAAGGTGGAGAAGCAGAGGTCTGATCTCTCCAGGGAACTTGAGGAGATCAGTGAAAGGCTTGAGGAAGCAGGTGGAGCAACGTCTGCTCAGATTGAGATGAACAAGAAGCGCGAGGCTGAGTTCCAGAAGCTGCGTCGTGATCTTGAAGAGTCCACCCTGCAGCATGAAGCTACATCTGCAGCTCTTCGTAAGAAGCAGGCAGACAGTGTGGCTGAGTTGGGCGAACAAATTGACAGCCTTCAGCGTGTCAAGCAAAAGCTTGAGAAGGAGAAGAGTGAATATAAAATGGAGATTGATGACCTCACTAGCAACATGGAAGCTGTTGCCAAAGCAAAGGTTGGAGATGTTGGAGGAGCACAGTACATTGGTTCAAGTAGATGTACTGTATATGAATATGTGCTCTATAAAATTGAATACATATGGACATTTTTGTTCAATGTTGACAGGGTAACCTAGAGAAATTGTGCCGCACTCTTGAGGATCAAATGAGTGAATTGAAGACCAAGAATGATGAGCATGTTCGTCAACTTAATGACATAAATGTGCAAAGAGCAAGGCTTCTTACGGAAAATGGTGTGTGCAAAATCTGTAAAGGTCTACATTTCAAAGGAATCCATACATATATATGTATGTACATGGCATACATCTTTCATTAGTGGTATTTTTTAAAGAGTTTTCCTTTTTCCCTTTAGGTGAATTTGGTCGTCAGTTGGAGGAGAAAGAGTCTCTAGTTTCCCAGCTCACCAGGGGAAAACAAGCCTATATTCAGCAGATTGATGAGCTCAAGAGGCAGATTGAAGAGGAAGTTAAGGTACATGATCTGATTCACTTATTTTTTTTATAACAATAATGAAAATTGTACTCTTTCTTTTTATTGTTTATGTTTATTTTACATTTTTATCAGGCAAAAAATGCCTTAGCCCATGGTGTCCAGTCTGCTCGTCATGACTGTGACCTACTCAGAGAGCAGTTTGAAGAGGAGCAGGAGGCCAAGTCTGAGCTGCAGCGTGCAATGTCAAAGGCAAATGGTGAGGTGGCTCAGTGGAGAAGCAAATACGAGACTGATGCCATCCAGCGTACTGAGGAGCTTGAGGAGGCCAAGTAATTTATTTGTACTGTTGATTGAAATGTAGGCCTTTATACACAAAAAAAATGCTTTAAATTTCAGCATGTAGTCTGACTTAAGCCTTTCTCTTAACAGGAAAAAACTTGCCCAACGGCTCCAAGATGCTGAAGAGTGCATTGAGGCTGTGAACGCCAAGTGTAGCTCTCTGGAGAAAACCAAGCAGAGACTGCAGGGGGAAGTGGAGGACCTCATGATAGATGTAGAGCGCGCAAATGCTGTCGCTGCCAACTTGGATAAGAAGCAACGCAACTTTGACAAGGTAGATCCTTGAAGAGGCAAAAAACAAATTATATGCATGTACAAAGTTATATTATAGATTCTTATATCTGCATTTATACTAGAGTAAAATCTCCCTCTACTTGTTCCATATTCTTCTTCAAGGTTCTAGCAGAGTGGAAGCAGAAGTATGAGGAGAGTCAGGCCGAGCTGGAGGGAGCTCAAAAAGAGGCTCGCTCTCTCAGTACTGAGCTGTTTAAAATTAAAAACTCATATGAAGAAGCTCTCGACCAGCTGGAGACACTAAAGAGGGAAAGCAAGAACCTGCAACGTATGAAAAATTTAAAATAGAAAAATAATATTAGGAATATTTGCATCTTCAGATATAGAATCTATCATTAGATACAGATAGATTGTATGCCGGCAGCATGCAATCGAATGTATTCTGTTTGCAATTATTTAATTGCAACACACAAATATAAACCAGTTTACTTTATACATTTTAAAAAAGCAAGTGATTGTTATTACGTGCTTTCTCTCTCCAGAGGAAATCTCTGACCTGACCGAACAGATTGGTGAGAGTGGAAAGACAATCCATGAATTAGAAAAAGGGAAGAAGACTGTAGAGAGTGAGAAGGCTGAGATCCATACAGCTCTCGAGGAAGCAGAGGTATTTATGAACGATATTGTCTCCCTATTACGTGATATGTATGTGAGTGTGAGACTAAATACTTCATATTCAATTAAGATATTTTGTGAAGACGTTTAATTAATTTATGTCACATAGGCTACACTGGAGCATGAGGAATCTAAGATTCTACGCACTCAGCTGGAGCTCAACCAAGTCAAAAGTGAAATTGACAGAAAGCTTTCCGAGAAGGACGAGGAGATAGAGCAGATGAAGAGGAACAGCCAGAGGGTAATGGACTCCATGCAAAGTACACTGGACTCAGAAATAAGGAGCAGGAACGATGCCATGAGAGTGAAGAAGAAGATGGAGGGAGACTTAAATGAGATGGAGATTCAACTGAGCCATGCCAACCGCCAGGCTGTGGAATCTCAGAAGCAGCTGAGGAACGTCCAGGGTCACCTCAAGGTACAAACCTGCTGATAGGATATGGGTCTAAGGTCAAAGTTAGCACACAGTCTGATTCTCCATCTTGGAACTCGTTCACATCTAGGATGCTCAACTGCACCTTGATGATGCCATAAGAGGACAGGAAGACATGAGGGAGCAAGTTGCTATGGTGGAGCGTAGAAATGGGCTCATGATGGCTGAAATTGAGGAGCTAAGGGCCGCCCTGGAGCAGACAGAGAGATGCCGCAAAGTGGCTGAGCAAGAGCTGGTGGATGCCAGTGAGCGTGTAGGACTCCTGCATTCTCAGGTGAATACAAATTATATATTTTCTCAAATTCAGCACATTGAATTATAAGCAACATTGACATTAACTTCACTTAATTTCATTTATTATAGAATACTAGTCTCATCAACACCAAGAAAAAGCTGGAAGCTGACTTGACTCAGGTGCAAGGTGAAGTGGAAGACAGTGTCCAGGAAGCAAGAAATGCAGAGGAGAAGGCCAAAAAGGCTATCACTGATGTAAGCCTTCTTTTTCATATTTGTTGTATTTTTAGATATTGGATCATATTCAGTTGAAATTAAACTGTCAGTCTCACATAATATGATATCAAAATTGAGATCTGGCAGTTATGGCAGATAGCTAAAGTCACAGAATTCAATATAGGTTAGGTTGTTGTATTCAATGACTTCAAAAACAATTATTTGCGAAGCTTAAGTTAGCTTAAGCTAACCTGATAGCTAATTGAAAACTACTGTACAAACCTCTACCTATGTACATGTATAACGTCTATAACATTTCGGTAAGCGCTGTGCTTCTATGTAGTCATTTAGTTGTGGTGTGATGTACTCATGCATTTGCGCTTAAAATACAGATTTTTATGTTTGACACTAGGATGAACAGTGGTATTCTTACATCCAGCTAACCATAACTCTTACCAACTGGCAAGTTTAACGAAAACAACTTAAGCTTACCTGCCTTGCAAATGAAAAACACAATAAAAAACCCACTGAGGAAAATGGCATCCACAATTGTCATCACGATTATCTTTTTTTTTTCACCATAACCCTGCAAAACCTTTCAATATCTCTAGGCGGCCATGATGGCAGAGGAGCTGAAGAAAGAACAGGACACCAGCAGCCACTTGGAGAGAATGAAGAAGAACCTGGAGGTCACTGTCAAGGACTTGCAGCACCGTCTGGATGAGGCTGAGAATCTGGCCATGAAAGGAGGAAAGAAACAGCTTCAGAAACTGGAGACCAGGGTATGTGTACAGCAACAGTATGTGTCTGCATTACAGTTCATTTCATTGTAGTGGTCAATAACAATACTTCTACCCCAAAGGTGCGTGAGCTGGAGGGGGAAATTGATGCTGAACAGAGACGCTCTGCTGATGCTATTAAAGGTGTCCGAAAATACGAGAGAAGAGTGAAGGAGCTCTCCTACCAGGTACAAATACGAATATGAAACCAGCATTTCATCAATATTCAAACGTCCACCCTTTTATATGGTGCCTTTGTATGGATAGTGGACATTTTGTATACTCACAGACAGAGGAAGACAAGAAGAATGTGACTAGATTGCAGGATCTAGTGGACAAGCTGCAGCTGAAAGTGAAAGCCTACAAGCGACAGGCAGAAGAGGCTGTAAGTGGAACTCTAGCATATGTTTATCATATAAGTAGGACAATGATATGGATGTTTGACAAGATGGCCAAACATGTATTTCCATGATTAACAGGAGGAGCAGGCCAACGGTCACCTGTCAAGGTACAGGAAGGTGCAGCATGAGCTGGAGGAAGCCCAGGAGCGTGCGGACATCGCTGAGTCTCAAGTGAACAAGCTGAGAGCAAAGAGTCGTGATGTTGGCAAGGTAGTGTAAAACTCTAAAACAGGTAACGCCTGTAGAGATATTTATGGAACTAAAGAAAAACCATGACAATGTATCAGATATCCTGATAAAATGCGGAACTACTGTACCGCGGTTAAAGTGCCCTGTACTTCATAAAGAACTAGTTGATATAGTCTGCATTCCAAGATAATAAAGTCGGCAATGGAGAGAGATCTAATCTCTAGTTATTTATTTTTCTGTGTGTAAATTTAGGGAAAAGAGGCTGAAGAATGATTGTTGAAGTCCAAAGAGTAAGCCATAAACATCGTATAATATGATAATGGCTAAAGAAGGAGCATCAATATATAGCTCTGACGCAGTTCCAAACAATCATACAATATGGTTTTTGGTGAAATGCAAAAACATGAAATAATAAAAACATTGGCAAACTGTATTCATGTTGTGTGTGCTTTATTAAAGAGAGGAACAGGAAGCAAACATCATATCTAATTCTGTCTGTGTACATAGCCTTTCTAATTCCAAATTAATCAGACATTTTATATTCACAGGATATTATTACAACACAATTCTACGAGCATTATGCAGCTCAATGATGCAGGTACAAAGTTATTTTGACTTTCAGACAAAATCTAAGAAAAATTAAATGGTCAACTAGACCATGAACACTTTTTATAAAGTGCAGGCTCCTCTTCTGAATGACAGAGACAGAGGTTTACCCACACACTAGTGCCCTGACTTCTCATGCAACATGAAGAACAACAGAATCTGAACAAAAAGGAGAGGCTTTATCGAACACACTTTTTACTAAATTGTAATTCCTTGTCCATGTCACGCTTTTGAACTGTATACCAGTTTTATGTCTCTCTGAAAAATCAGGACAGTTTTCAGCCTGGCTATTTGACTGAAATGCAGCCTAAAACTACCCCGAAATAATCTGAAATAACCCTGTAACATGTCATCCAAGCACCTTACACTGTATGCTCCTAAATCTTATTTTTTGAAGCTACGTAGTTTAGAGTTGTATATATGCAGGCTATATTGAGCTATTTTTCTTTTATGTTGAGGATCAGAAAAGCTTTTTAATAAAATGTCCCAATTTATTTTCATTAACTTGTGTGTACTAATTATTTGTCATCATAGACCTGGCTGCATGTAATGTATGCCTATATGGTTTACTGTGAGTATACCTTTAGGAAACATGACCATGTCTAAGACTGAAGTTAAGATTCAGACACAGAATTGTGCCACACCTGTTCAAACAAAGCAACCCTTTTAAAATGCAGTCTCAAAGTATTAAAAGAAAGTGTTTGAAATTCTGTGTACTGAGCTGCAGCCATTTTGATATGTTGTGGAAACATCATGGTCTCCTTTTTATATTTGCCAGTAAAAGGGGCACACTTTTTTATGCAGTGGTTAAACAGTGGTTTGAGTTTTTACTAAATAATGCTGGATAACATACAAATGTGTCTAACATGACTATCTATTTGTCTAATAACTCAGGTATCTGTCAACTATATTGCTATAGAGTGAAAACGCAATTCATACAAACTTTCAATAATTGTCAGTGGTCATTTTGTGATAAATTTTAAAGCTTATCACATTAACTGGAGCCTCAATGGGTCCATCTTCAGGTGGTCTATCATACATTATTCTAATAAGTTAATATGTCATTTTAGTAAGGTATTATCACCATTTTAGAGTTGGCAAAAATTAAATTGAACCTGGCACATGAACAGAAAACAAAACTAATCGTTCAATTGCAAAACAATGAATCCAGGGACAATTCTACCACACAACCATGTCATGGAATGTGTATGGCAACATGGTGGTTCTTAGATGAGATAAGATTCCTTCCTAAGGTTGATTGTGTTTATGAATCAAGCCTTCTTGTGCTCCAGATAAAAGGAAAAGAACAGTTGGAATTTAAGGCATGGATGCTTTTGCACTTGTCAATCAATGAAAGCATCAGCACAATTGTTTCCTCCATCATGAGGTGTCATTCTCACAAGTCCCCAGAAAGACAACTGTTGTGCCATTTATTACTCCCTTTCTCACATGGGAGACTTGCAAAGCTTCTCAACTGTGAGCTTGTGACATCTGAGAGCTCCTCCGACTCTAAACTGGGATCGTCGACAGAGCCAAGGTGCATTATGAAGATTACTGTAAACATAAGACCAAAACAATGCCAGGACTTTT
The DNA here is from genome assembly GCA_026901105.3 of Galaxias olidus. Classification (NCBI taxonomy): domain Eukaryota; kingdom Metazoa; phylum Chordata; class Actinopteri; order Galaxiiformes; family Galaxiidae; genus Galaxias; species Galaxias olidus. Next base: position 77,381 of record JAPMUY010000876.1, read on the forward strand.
GTAACTGATACTACTCCCAGTACCACATTTACACAAGGTTAAGAAATTCTTCATCACAAGTGTGAGTTATATATAGTTTAGGTTAGCGGAAGGCATCCAGTCCTGAATTTCAAGAGGCCCATTTAATGCTCATTGTTTGACATCTTAACTATGGTTAAGTTGTATGCCTGGCTTTGTATAGCCAACACTAAGGTTTCTGGCAAAATAATTTTATGAAGATAAAACAAGTTCTTTCATTTATTGCCCCGAGAGTGAACGGATTGACCTCACAATGAATAAACTCATTCTGTAATGTGTGACATAATAAAATGTTGGAAAGACTAAATATGTTGGGACCCTATTTTTAGGGGCCCCAGTTTTACTCATTGATATGCAACAGTTCAAATGTAGCTTTGCCAATACTCATTTGCTTATTCCTGACACTCCGGATACCTGCAAATGTGGGGTGTACTGAATCTTAAAAAAAAGAAAGCAAGCTGAACCTTTCAAATTATAAATGAATGCAAAAGATATGTTTATACTATACCACAAAATGACACTTTAAAAAAATTCAGCTAATGTTTAGACATAGTTTCTGAAAATTTTAAGTGTCAACTTTAAAGGCCTATTGTGTAGATTTCCTAAATTGTGTTTGCAGTTTGTGAAACCGTATAAATACTACCCAGGGCACTGAACTCCCGCAATTACAGAGCGGCAACTGAATTCCATGGGTATGACAGCAGCTCAAAGAGAGTGAGCATTCAAAAAGGCTTGACATTTAACTCTGGGAAAGGACTCTTACTCCTTATTGCCAGGATCAGGATATGACTTGCTGGTATAAATCAGAGCTTGGCTGCGTATCTAAGCCACATTTCAAGTGCGGAACAGTACACCAGTGACATTTGCTCCTTCAAACCAACCGAAAAAGAAATGCTGTCATGACCTTGCAATTGTAAGATAGAACCTTGGCATTAGACACTTTTTACAAGTGCTTGTTAGGAAGTTGTTTGGGGTGTAAAACCACAACCTTTACCAAGAGGCCTACTACAGGGCATGTCCTCATCACTTTGTGCATCCTGAAGCTCATAGCTATAACTTTGGTCTAATACTAGCCAATAAAATAGTTATAGTAACCAACAAAATAGCCTAAGGCCAGTATTAAACTGGAACATTGGCCTATGAAAAATACAAATAATAACTCAGTTATAACTCCAAAATTCAGAAAAGACTACAACGATGCAGAGCTGAAGTGAAAAATATTGACAGCATTTAATCACCGAATATCAGATATAAACATTTAGATTATTTTTGTTATGTGGTTGACAAAATCTTTACAAAGTCTGCCATTTACTGCGGACAAGTCATCTGTACAAAAATGAGGTGACAGGAAGACTGGCACAAATAGAGAAAGTTCTGTCCTAAGCAAACAACAAAAGTAGCAGCAAATCAAAAAGAAATTACAGGAATATATTAACTTTTTTTATTGTACGCTCTTATAAGGCCCTTGTCTTTGACTTACCATAGCCTTCTAAAAAACTTTCCAAATGTAATTTGGTGATGATCCAACACTGCACTAGGGTTGGAGATCATCTACATAACAATGAAAACAAAGATGGCTGAACCCATGAGAGGTCAACATCCTTCTGTGGCTTTCAACAGCAGTAACTTACTCAACAACTACATCTTAAAGTAAAAGCCCCTGTTTTTCTAGGGTTTTGAAAAAACGCAAGTGCTTTTATTTTACTGTTAAATATGACTATGTAAATACTTTGAATCAGGTTTCACTTTTAAAAAAACAAAAACAAAACAAAACAAAAAATTCATTATTTTACAAAGGCCGCGCTGTAACCTCATATTCCTTAAAATGGCTCAGGGGCAATCTTACTGGCCCCACTGACCTGAAGAGCCAGATGCAAAAAAATACATTTGAAGACCATTTAATCTAAATATCTACACAAGCGCGTGAATTCCACATAATGTAAATACCATGCAGTAAACGTTTTTCAGAACTTAACATTGCAAACTACTACATGACCTCAACAATAAAATTACACTTCATATCGAGAAGTTTAACAAAATGCCTTCCTTGAATGTACATTGTATACTGAATTATTCAATAATGCAATACCATCTCAAATCAGAAGTCAAAGTTTCAGAATAAATGCGGCTAAGTGCCTTTTTTTCTTTTTGTTGAGGTCTTAAAAGAGTCAGTTTGCTTTTTGAAGTTTTCAAGGAATAAAAGAAAAAACACTACCATTGTTGGTGCTGCACACAAACATTCATTCAACTGAATCATGAAGTATATCACAGCATATCTTGATCAGCTGCTCACTACCTTCCATCCATGGTAGATGAAGCCAAGCAGAAATGGACAGTGTATGTGCTGAAATCTCGGCCGGAACCACAGCGTTGAGCGATAGAACACTGACCTCTAGGGGAACGATGTCTTCTTCAACAGGTACCAACACCCTTACCAAAGCAACTTTGAGGGGTATCATGATGAATACAGTAAGTCATTTTCCTCTGCGAGAGGGGTTGGCAGTAAAAATGTGACTGTACCCAAAACGTTGTGCTCTGTGCTCTTAAACACTGAAATGATGGTTTCCCCCTCATCTCACCCGTTCAACACATCCATGCAGAGTTTCAATATCTCTATCTTCTTTGGCCCAGGTTTATCAACGGGTGTACCATCATCACACATCCTATCTCATAAACATTCTTTTCGGTCCAGAGAACCAAGTGTGCCTTATTTAGGAATATCAGGAGCAATGTCCAGATCCAGGGGTCCCTGCCATACTTGACAAGTGCACCAAGGCACTACTGGGTGGACAAAAATAAAAACGTCTTACAAAGATTTCACCAAGAAAAGCTTTTCAAAAATACACTTTGCTCTAAACCCAAATGTTAACGCCGAAATAGACCCAGCAGCAAAGCTCACTAAGCCAAAGAGGAAATATCAACAAAGATTCTGACTGGCAGTTGCATCACAAAATTATAACATTAAATAGCTGTCCATAGGCTGCATTCTCCATACTTAAGCATACAGAAGTGCATGAGCTTTTCAGATTTGGCAACTGATGGCAAGATACAAGATACAAAATGATGCTACAAGCCCACAGTTAACCTGCAATCGAAGTTATACAAGTTACAATAATAGCCACTAATTACATTTAGCTGCTCTTTTGCCAGTGTAATAAGGCTGGTTTAACTATTAACAACACTGTACACACACCTGACACTCTGTTTTACATGGTGGTAGCTGGATGTACTTTTTAGATATTACAAGTTTGTTAATTTAATTTAACTTGTAATTAACTGTATCACAAATGCTCAAATTAGCCATAACCCAATGTTGTCAGTAGATCTACAGTTTCAATGCAAAGAGGAAGAGCAACTCTATATAAGGTGTTACCATAACGTTTAGGTGTCTGCAATGCATGTCATGAATCATAAACACAAAGAAAACGGAACAATATCTCATAACCATTTTTCTCTTGCGGAAGCACTTCAAGATCATACCAAATGTTGTGTAGAAGCATTTGGGAAAATAAACAAATGTCTTTAAAATGACTTTTTGTCTCACCAAGTAAGTCTGAAGGCCAGAGGTATGGAATGATCACAGGAGAAGAAAGATGGCTAACAAAGTAGTTGCGGAAAAGAGGAGACCATGCGCGTAAATAGCAAATAGTAATAGTTCTGGCAATGGTCAAATTGACTTGTCAACTGGACACGAAGATTCACTGAATTAAAAAATGACTAATGGAAGAGGAGGTCACGAGACGATGTGAATTTAGATTGTGGATCAGAGAGAAAGCAGGGTCAGAATCAGTTGGATACAGAGAATGATTCCCACTGGCGACCCCAAGGAATGACCCCGTCCGCACTCTGATGTGTTCTCCTGAAACAAAGAAAACAAAAAAGTCTCTGAACAACCAACATCTTTCATATCAAAAGTAAAAGTCAAGAGAAATAAACGTGGAGCCCAGAGCTCCTTACCCAGACGCTATAGTCGAAACAGGTTGTGGGTCCTTTACGGTATCGAGCGGAGCTTAACACCTCACACGGATTCTCTTCCTGAACTGTTTGTCTCCGTTAAGGAGTTCGGTATGTTTCCAGTTATTGACTAGGAATGTAGCAAGTTCCAGTTCATAAATCCATCGAAGACGTAGACTATTCAAAATCAAGTAAGCCTAAAACATGATAAGACAACATGATGCCTATTGAAAAGATACACTCTGTCTTGACCTGGGTCAGCTTCTCGATCTCACAGGAGCTGCAAGGTAACGTCTCGGCCACCACAAAGAGAAGGTTGGTGTTTTCTATCCTCTTAGCATGGAAAAGCCTGTGACAAAGAGACCAAGGGGACAGTGCAGAACGTCAATGTGCAGGTGCACTGAATGTGCGTGGGCCCACAAACAGCCACTGCAGACAAAGGAGAGGCCGTGCTCACCTGGAGCAGTTTCCGCAGTCCTGCAGCACGTTGTAAGAGTTGGTGGTGTTGGTGAAGTAGAACTGGCTCTGAATGGTCACACAGCTGCTTTGCCTCGCGTCGAAGCCCTCCGCCAGAAGACTGTCTGCACAAACAATAACGCACGTTACAACCCATTTGTCCACTGCAAAATATATTAACAATTAACTTTACCATGTTAGTTCTGCTATTAGATTTTGATAATATATATTTGCTTAAGTTGATGTTTGGTGTGCATTAAGAAAAGGGCAAATGTAGAGATGCTAAGAAAAACTCTCACAGGACCAGGAGCCACACAATACAAACCTGTGTAGAACCAACTGTTGTAAGCTAGTCCATGGAGTAACTGCTGAGCAAGAGACCTGCAAATGGATACAATAACAGATTGAGGGGGGTGGAACATGCAGGGAGACAGAACATCAGGGTTGAAATGTTGGACAGAATGTAAGATCAAAACAATTGAACATACATTTATTTCTATTTATTATTTTCTATTTATTATTTATTTTATTAATGACCTGGTCGTCCGTGAGAGTGGATTTAAAACAGCACATGACAACATGACAAAAAAATCATTCTTACCATGCCAAGGTAGATGACCACCAGGCCAAATTGAGAACGTCTGCAATTGAGGGCTATTTTATATAAAAAAAGAAGGAAATAAAGAGAAGCAATAACAATTAACACTATCAAATAATAACCCATTCAATTAATACTATCAAATCATAACCCATTCATAAATGGTAAAATGGTAAATGGACTGCATTTATATAGCGCTTTTCCACCTCAATGGCACCCAGCGCACAAGGCTAAAGCAGTTCCATGAATGCAGTGGTCGGGATGGATTGCACAGGCATTCTCACCACAAAGATGCCCTTTGAAGCAGCGCCCGTGTGGCTGCTGCTGATTGGCTCACACGCAGCCTGGTACTGGAAGGCCTGACGCCGGCTATAGATGGAGTTGTTGAAGAGCGCGTACATCAGGTAGGGGTCCACATCGCCAAAGAAAAGACCCACCTGTAACAACAAGAAATTATGAAAGGGTGGCAGCCTGGTGGTAGAACTCCAATAGTCCACTGGTGGTTTGGAGATGGAAGACGATGAGGGAGCGATGGTCAAACCTTTTTCCAGTGGTCCCTCTGATTAGACATGACAAGAAATCCGCCATCGTCAACCAGATAGCAGAGTAAGTCCTGGAAGCATGGAATATTAACACCAGTCTCACTTCACAGTAAACACCATTCCAACCAGTACTATTAAAAAATTCCATTTCTGCTCAATTTTGTTAGGGTCTGGGTGTTAATGTACAAAAGGAGAGAGTGTTTTTCTTACGTCAGTGTTGACTTCACAGTCCATTTCGCAGCTCCTGGATGGCCCACACTGCATGAAACATGTTACAGAGTCACCACTCACGCAGCTGAACCTGTATAGAACGTGCCTGTCTGTTACACGGTACCTTTTGGGAACCTTGGCGACTGTCAGAAACATTACTCGCCAAGATCTTAAACTTGTCGACCCAGGCCTCCAAATCCAGCTTCACTCCCACCACTGAGAACGGTCAGGGAGCAGCGGGGATTCAGAGCGGCAGACCGTTGCGGTGGAGGGAACCAAAGGTAAAGTAGTGGGATTAGGGGGATGTAAACAGGGAGACAGCACTACATCTAGAGAACTAACTGAGGATTAGACAGCTGTGACCATGCAGGGAAAAGGAGAAATGCAAATCCTTTTATCGCTTGAAAAGACAGAATACCTGCAGGTTTCAAAATCTTTCCTCCTATGTTGACTTCCACGGCAGAGCTGACCAGAATTCCAACCGTGCCGTTCTCCGAGCCTACAGGGTCCTCCATGGCTGTGCACAGGGTGAAAACAGTCAGCATCAAGTAGTCATACTCTAACTTGGAAAGCTGTGCTACCCCACGGTAAACATGAACTACATGCGGTGTGCGAGATAACCAAAGCATACTAATTTACAGTACCCTCTGCAGGGACTACTACAACCGATTGGCGACACAAGTGTACCAGGAGGGCCACTCACAGGTTCTGGGAGGTGCTCTGAACATGTAGCCTTTGTTGTCCAGGCTGCGGCGGTAGTAATTGGAGTTGTAGGGCTCAGGGTCCTCATCCCATGACTCAGCAGCTCTGCCGAAAAGAAAAGCCAAATGCCTCAATATCACATCAACATACACCTTACTCAAAGATAGGACCGTGTTGGTCAATAGCACGCTTGCTAAGCAACAAATCTCTGCCAAGTTGTTTTACAATCGACTACACTTACATGTTGGGGAACACCCGCGTAACTCCGCCATCTGTTGAGGCAAATAAAGCCAGGAAGCCATACCTAGAAAACATATTATGGCAATCAAAGACGATATTAACACTGCTGTTTGTGTGGAAAGGTATCTCAGATGCAAGGTGTGTTTCACAAATCCAGTCTCCTCACGCGTTCAGATCCTTGCTCTTCCACACCCTGGATGCAAGCTGTCCGATGATTCCAGAATCCATGATCAGGTTGTGAATCAGGCCTTGATCACCTGAGACACAAACAGAACATAATGAAAAATTGGGAATGACTTGAAGCTGGAGCCTACACATTGGCCCATAGTGGAAATACATCACTTACAGTCCTCAGATTCAGGTGTTATCTCCACCATGAGAGACAGGAAGTTTTCCAAAAACTGTGTGTTGTTTTCAGAGATGTGGAGACGCTTGCAGTATTCCCTGAAAAATAAATATAGTGATGGGTACCAAATTTTTCCCATGACTCAAGATTAACATTTTCCATTGATGGGACTGGTGATTTAAGGCCTATTTAGCATAACCCCCCCCCCCCCCCAACAATAATGTCAGTAAATTAGATGCTGGTGCCACCAAAAGGTTTATTTGGTGGCACCGGCATCTCATTTACTGACATCCTGTATTTTGACTCCAGTGCCAAGATTTGCTAGAACATAAGGTATTGTGCCTGGTAGCTGTGTGGGTATAGAATTAGTAGGAAGGTTACACAGTATCTGGTACAAAATATGTCCGTGATTTAGTATAAATTGTGAAATATTCCAGCCTTGAAAAAAATATATTTTTCACAGCTAGTTTGCCATAATATATGTTTTACTAATGAACAGATCCAATGTTGACGCCATTATTGTGACCTACAACTGTTTCATCTCCAGTTTACCACTACCAGAAAACTTAGTAGTAAGCCGACTGTGGCAGGCTTTTTTCTTAGAGTAAATCAATCAATAGGTAACTATCTTTAAAACGTTTGCTGCTTGACACTGCGTAGCCTTGTGGCTGCATATTACCTTTCAGATAGCATTCAAATTATATTTCATACATTTACCTAGGATTTGACCAATGGCACTGGAAAGATATTCTGAGGTAAATGCCACCAAAATGGTAATGGTTTTGCTCTCTTCCCCACACACAAAACAAAACCTGACCGCAGTCACACATACAGACTGCACCTTGGTGTAAAACCTGACTACAGTCACACATACAGACGGTACCTTGGTGTAAAACCTGACTACAGTCACACATACAGACTGTACCTTGGTGTAAAACCTGACTACAGTCACACATGCAGACGGTACCTTGGTGTGAAACCTGACCGCAGTCACACATACAGACTGTACCTTGGTGCTAAGCATGACCACAGTCACACATACAGACTGTACCTTGGTGCTAAACATGACCACGGTCACACATACAGACTGTACCTTGGTGTAAAACCTGACCGCAGTCACACATACAGACTGTACCTTGGTGCTAAACATGACCACAGTCACACATACAGACTGTACCTTGGTGCTAAACATGACCACAGTCACACATACAGACTGTACCTTGGTGTAAAACCTGACTGCAGTCACACATACAGACTGTACCTTGGTGTAAAACATGACCGCAGTCACACATACAGACTGTACCTTGGTGCTAAACATGACCGCAGTCACACATACAGACTGTACTCCAGTCACACATACAGACTGTACTCCAGTCACACATACAGACTGTACTCCAGTCACACATACAGACTGTACTGCAGTCACACATACAGACTGTACTACAGTCACACATACAGACTGTACTCCAGTCACACATACAGACTGTACTCCAGTCACACATACAGACTGTACTGCAGTCACACATACAGACTGTACTACAGTCACACATACAGACTGTACCTTGGTGTAACACACATACAGACTGTACTACAGTCACACATACAGACTGTACCTTGGTGTAACACACATACAGACTGTACTGCAGTCACACATACAGACTGTACTGCAGTCACACATACAGACTGTACTCCAGTCACACATACAGACTGTACTACAGTCACACATACAGACTGTACTACAGTCACACATACAGACTGTACCTTGGTGTAACACACATACAGACTGTACTACAGTCACACATACAGACTGTACCTTGGTGTAACACACATACAGACTGTACTGCAGTCACACATACAGACTGTACTGCAGTCACACATACAGACTGTACTACAGTCACACATACAGACTGTACCTTGGTGTAACACACATACAGACTGTACTACAGTCACACATACAGACTGTACCTTGGTGTAACACACATACAGACTGTACTGCAGTCACACATACAGACTGTACCACAGTCACACATACAGACTGTACTGCAGTCACACATACAGACTGTACTCCAGTCACACATACCGACTGTACTGCAGTCACACATACAGACTGTACCACAGTCACACATACAGACTGTACTGCAGTCACACATACAGACTGTACTCCAGTCACACATACCGACTGTACTGCAGTCACACATACAGACTGTACTACAGTCACACATACAGACTGTACTGCAGTCACACATACAGACTGTACTCCAGTCACACATACAGACTGTGCTGCAGTCACACATACCGACTGTACTGCAGTCACACATACAGACTGTACTACAGTCACACATACAGACTGTACCTTGGTGTAACACACATACAGACTGTTCTACAGTCACACATACAGACGGTACCTTGGTGTAACACACATACAGACTGTACTGCAGTCACACATACAGACGGTACCTTGATGTAACACACATACAGACTGTACTGCAGTCACACATACCGACTGTACCTTGGTGCGAGGAACACATGTCCCGACGATTCAAACGAGCTGGGCAAAAGAGATTGCAGATCTGTAAGAGAAAAGTAGTGTTACACTCACTCTAAATCAGAGCAAAGTAGTGTTACACTCACTCTAAATCAGAGCAAAGTAGTGTTACACTCATTCTAAATCAGAGCAAAGTAGTGTTACACTCACTCTAAATCAGTAGTGTTACACTCACTCTAAATCAGAGCAAAGTAGTGTTACACTCAATCTAAATCAGAGCTAGTGTTACACTCTCTAAATCAGAGCAAAGTAGTGTTACACTCATTCTAAATCAGAGCAAAGTAGTGTTACACTCACTCTAAATCAGAGCAAAGTAGTGTTACACTCATTCTAAATCAGAGCAAAGTAGTGTTACACTCACTCTAAATCAGAGCAAAGTAGTGTTACACTCACTCTAAATCAGAGCAAAGTAGTGTTACACTCACTCTAAATCAGAGCAAAGTAGTGTTACACTCACTCTAAATCAGAGCAAAGTAGTGTTACACTCACTCTAAATCAGAGCAAAGTAGTGTTACACTCATTCTAAATCAGAGCAAAGTAGTGTTACACTCACTCTAAATCAGAGCAAAGTAGTGTTACACTCATTCTAAATAGTGTTAGCAAAGTAGTGTTACACTCATTCTAAATCAGAGCAAAGTAGTGTTACACTCACTCTAAATCAGAGCAAAGTAGTGTTACACTCATTCTAAATCAGAGCAAAGTAGTGTTACAACTCTAAATCAGAGCAAAGTAGTGTTACACTCATTCTAAATCAGAGCAAAGTAGTGTTACACTCACTCTAAATCAGAGCAAAGTAGTGTTACACTCATTCTTAATCAGAGCAAAGTAGTGTTACACTCACTCTAAATCAGAGCAAAGTAGTGTTACACTCATTCTAAATCAGAGCAAAGTAGTGTTACACTCATTCTAAATCAGAGCAAAGTAGTGTTACACTCACTCTAAATCAGAGCAAAGTAGTGTTACACTCATTCTAAATCAGAGCAAAGTAGTGTTACACTCACTCTAAATCAGAGCAAAGTAGTGTTACACTCATTCTAAATCAGAGCAAAGTAGTGTTACACTCACTCTAAATCAGAGCAAAGTAGTGTTACACTCACTCTAAATCAGAGCAAAGTAGTGTTACACTCATTTTAAATCAGAGCAAAGTAGTGTTACACTCACTCTAAATCAGAGCAAAGTCAAAGTTCAAGAGGGTACCAGGACCGTGTACTCACACTGGAGCTGTAACATAACATCGCTCAGGTCCGCCTGGATATAATACTCATTATAGGGAGGCAGTACCAAGCCCAAACTGCAGGTGTCAGCATCCCCAAACAAAATATAAAAGACTGAATTAGATAAGGGGAAAACACTGGAAAATACATTCCTTCATATATTATATGATTATATTCTCCAGACAATGGTTTTTAACATTGTGTGTTCTGTTAGCTGTGGTAGTCTTTTGAGATTGAAAACGTATTGACCTGTAATCTGTGCCATTGACAGGTGTCCAAGTATAACCTCGAAATGCCTCATCAATGTACCGCTGTAATGAAAAAGAAAGTGGATTTTACATCAGTTCAGTGCATAATCAGACATCACAAATGGTCAATGAGGAAGGTAAAATAGAGTCACAGAAAGCCCTAATAAATCACAGATTCACTGGTGACTCAATGACTTGCCTCGTCGATTGATTTGATGAGCGTCTTAACCTGCATTTCACCTGGCCTACCATCAATCATTTGTCGACGAATCTGAGAAGTGAAAGAAAATCTCATCATTAAAATTGTATTGAACGTGCCAGCAGACCAGGGACATTTCCTTTTGATAAACCCTGCAGTGTAATTTCCATCCTCCAACCAGTGCCCTGACCAGTCACTGCCAATTCAACTGGAGTAGGTCTGTGTGTCCTATCTGTGTGAGCAAGTTTGTCGCAATATGTTGGGTGAGCAAGTCTGGCACAAATTTGGCTGCTGTGGTATCACTCAGACTAAGTGTTGTGTTTGATAGCTGCCGTGGTATCACTCAGACTGAGTGTTGTGTTTGATAGCTGTCGGTCCATTCGTTGTTTGTTCTGTGTTATTAATTGGCGACCAATTTGTGTAAAGCGCTTTGAGTATCGAGAAAAGCTCTAAAAACTAAATAAAATGAATTATTAGTATTATTATGTGTTTTAAACGACAATGATTGTTATGTTTCAGAAGTAGCCACTAATGAAAGTTGTCAATGCCGACCTCCTCTTTACTGCTGTCCTCCACCTCAGCATCTAGAAAGTCCAGTGTCACAGGCTCTGGAAGGTCAACCAGCTGAAAACAATATGGAAATGATATATATTGCATTTAGCATAAGTTCCAAAAATTTCACAATACTAATTATGGCAGAGACTTACACATTTATTGGATGGTATTATATATTTGTATAATAAGTACTATCTTTGTGACAATTTCTTAAACAGGTAAAAAAAATAGAAATGTAAGAATGCTGTCTTCCTATATAGTTCACCTTTGGCTGCAGGTTGGGGTGCAGGAGAAGGTATCCATTCGGATCAATGGCAAATATGTATCCATTGGCTCCAAGCTGCATGGTGCAAAGGGCAGTAAAACCCTGTTAGAGGGTGGGGGAACTCGTACTGTGTAGAGTAGTAGTTGTGACATGTGTGTGTGTGTGTGTGTGTGTGTGTGTGTGTGTGTGTGTGTGTGTGTGTGTGTGTGTGTGTGTGTGTGTGTGTGTGGTGTGTGTGTGTGTGTGTGTATGTGTGTGTCCATCAAACTGAATTACTGAAGTAGTTTACTTACATTGTATCGAGGAGTCAGCCTCTTTATCTCATCCAGGTGTACATCAACTCCCATGACACCCAATATAAGCTGATTCTGCGAGAATATGTTTTGCAATTACAGCAGTTTTGTTGACGAATTAGATTATGAGTAAGTGAAGGATTTCATTAAAACGTGGAACATTACCCCATGCAAAGTCAATTTAAAGCATAAATATACAATTGAGTATGCATTACCTGTGAGTTTCCGTCCACAGTGAGATTAAATACTGGCATAGTACCGGTTACTACCAACCCCAGACCCTACAAAGACCCAAGTGGGAAATAATAAAAGAGCATAAGACGATATACATTTTACTCGGGAAATTATAAAAGGTATTGGTTGACAGGTTATTTTCCAATTAAGATAAATTTGAAAATGTGAGAGAAATAGAAGTAGATTGTCTATAGGGTTAGGATATCTCACCAATGCATCCTGATATACATTGGTCCACTGAACCTGCTTGGCAATGCTGCCTGCCAAAACCATGGGGCGGCCCAGCACGTCAAGGTACTCCTAACAACACACACAAAGATCAGGCAGAAAAATGAAGCATTCAATAACTCAATTACCCTAAGGTGAAGGGCTGTGAAGGAAAAGGTTTTTAAGTGGTTCAACGGGAATACAGTTGCAGAAACCAGAGCCACAGAGAAAGCCAGCGTGTTTGAGGATCAGCTGTGTGAGAAGCACTTGACAAACCCACCTGGGTGTTAATCCTTATGGCACAGATGGAGCGGATCTCAAAATAATAACCTGGCGGTAGAAAGAGATAAATAAAAAAATCAGGTAAAGAGCGCAAGGGAGAGCGAGAGAGAGAGATCACAAGAAGCAGAGAAAAACAACATTAATTATTTCACAAGTGAAATTAATAATGCATATTATAAGTAATTACATCCTTGACCTTGTGTGTTGTGACATAATGCTATGAATTCAGAGCACTGCAAAACAAGAAGCATGTTGATCTAATATCATCAGGTGGAGTTCTTGAACAATTATAAAGGTAACTCACCTTTGTTGGCACAAGCAATCCACTGCAGGGGTGTGATGTCATAGTTGTGCTGCCCGACAGAGAAGGTAAACACTCTCACCTTTGGGGAGAAAAACACAATGTTTACATAAGAGCCAGAGCATCAGATAGTAGTAGTAGGTAGTTCAGTCTGTCTATGGATAAAGAAGTCAGCCAACCGTCTTGTTGGGCCAGTTGTACTGGACAAAGATGTCCTGAGCTCTATCCTCTCCTCCATCGGTAAACAGCATGATTATTTTATTGCAATTGGCTCGAGGGACATTTGTTTTCTGAAGAATAAATTGAAAAAAAAAGCAGGTCAGCGAGAAAGTTGCCACAGAGAGGTGCCTGCAAGTTGACCTTCCATAGTACAATGTGTCATTTACGTTTAGCAGTTGATTGAAGGCAAAATGAAAGCCAGACTTGTAGTCCGTGGTGCCCTTAGCTTGCATTTGCTGAACAGCCTCTTTGAAGATCTTCTTGTTCCGAACATTGGCCTGAACCAGATGTTTGAAGCAAGGGATTACAGCTTCTGCCTTTTCGTTAAACTGAAAAACACAAGGAAGCAGGATTGGGATCCACATGTAAAAATAAGAATGTGTGTGTGTGTGGGGGGGGGGTTACAAAACTGAGATACACGGGACTTACTCTGGCAACGTTGACGTAATCATCATCAGACAATGTGTCCAGCATCTCCATCACTGACGCCTTGATGAGCTTCAGAGTGAGTCCACTCACACTGCCACTCCTGAGGGGTGACCAAATAAGTTATCACAGCAAACATGAATAAACACACCAACACAAAGACAAATGTGCACACACATACATTGAAATGAATATCACAGCCTACTTTTATTATTATTATTATTATTATTATTATTATTATTATTATTATTATTAATAATAATAATAATAATAATAATAATAATAATAATAATAATAATAATAATACTTTCAGCCAGCATGTATCCCCCATTATGATATAACTTACACATCCACAAGGATGACCATGTCTTTAGGAGATGAAGCACCCTGGATGTACCTATGAAACGGAAACAAACCTTAACCTCCTGTATTCCCTTCATATATTTATTTCCAATAAAAAGCACTAAGTTGTTTATACTGTACCAAGGCCTCCTTCTGACATCATAGAGGTCAATTTTATCAGGGGCTCTCCAAGGTGTGGCTACAAATAAAAGTGGATAGACAGCTGTTATGCCTTTTTTGCGGTCATTATGTTGATGGTTATGATTAAGTTAAATCATTAAGCCTATAAACCTTTGGTTACACATCCACTTCAATCGAGACCTTTGAACATTAAGTTGGTTGTGTGGACTTCAAACTTGACACATTATTACACGTACAGGACACCTTAAATGATTTCTAGCAGTGACGGACTTTGGCATTTGGTGGATTTACAACCCAATCTGCAATCCATCCTACTCAAAACTGTACAGTGTATTCTGCTAAACATTTCCTTGGCAGATATAACAGCCTCATAGAGAGTGAGGTGAGATTAGTTGTTAGACCTGGATAGTAGCGTGTGACCCCAGTGGCACTCCCAAACGCCTGCCACAGGAGAGAGGGATCCTCCCGGCTGTTCTCCATGAACACCCTCTCCAGAGCTTGAGTCCAGTTCAGCTCATTCAATATCACTGGGGCTAGCAGGGGGGAACGCACACACACACAGGTCAGCAAATGCTAGAGTGCCCTGACGGGCAATCCTCTGCCCAAGTCTAGAACTCACCTCCTTTGTAAATATCGGTGGGTATTTGAACCGCTGTGTGAGAGTAGTTGACGTTGTTTTTGAAGTTACGGTCATAAACAAATTCCAACTTGATGTGAGAAAGATTTTCTGACTCTCCATCTCCATCCAAGGAGTACTGTTAACACAAACGTGTAACATGTGCATACTTGTAGACACACAACTTCTCTGACGCATACATTTCTTTTTACAAACACAGTTTATAAAATAACTCAATGTGGTTGATAGAGAGCAGAAGACTGTATAAGATACATATTTACTTACATAATCCAACTCTGCCTTTGAGTCATAATATTTCATTTCCATTTCCTGGTGGGAAAAAAATATTTTGGATGAAAACAAGACAACAATCTTACATCGATAGAATCTTTGACAAGCCACCTGGGGGTTTCCTCATCCATTTTGTTTTTCATGTAATATAAAGATTTCCACAAAAATATGATAGTCTAGGTGGTGGTATTACATATAGTAACTAGAGATGTTCTTTCTCTGTGACTTCTGCTGACTAACACACAGCGTTTGATACTTAAGTGAGTCCTAAAGAGTCACTGCCCCAGGGAAAGTTTCGGTCGAGTGGAAAGATGGGGGTCGGCCCTCAGGCCTGCTCCTGCCTCATTGGGCTAACAGGCCAAACCAAGTGGAAAAGTGGAACGCCAATGTGTGTGGGACTCCACGGAGCCCCCTGGCTGGACTGCTCAGTCCACTCTTTCAGCCAGGCTAGCACAGGGAAACCATCTCATTTCTGAGCTCAGTGCCTGATTGATGATCTGTCCTGGGAAATTTTATTACCAGTGCTTAAGGTATATATATAATATAACAATATATGGTATAACAAGTGATGCATTGACTCTTTTTGATTTATCTTCATTTCATCAAGTGGTTTAGCTGGTGTGTTCCTATCATAACACATCCAGTTCTATTGTATTAATAATGCAGTGTTTTCCTGTGAGGATTTTACCGTGATACTATCCTGCCATGGATGCTCTCGCTGCAGGCGCTCTGCTTCACTGGCTAGCCTCTGAAATTAAACAAATGTATTTAGTTAGGAGAATACATTTTAATAAACTACATCTGGTCCCACTTATTATCAAGTACCAACAGACTCTACAGCATGAATATGATCTATCTTGTGATGCCGTCATGCTCAAATACATGCAGTTAATAAAGCATAAGGGGCTATTAAACCTCAGGCTATAAATGAAAAAGCATCATCTTTCAACTTTTCTTTCAAGTTTGTGCAAAAAAAGGTTAACAAAGTAACATGGCCTCTTATACCGAAAGAACATTTGACAAATCTTTGAATCTCATGCTTAGTGGAAACCACAATAGGGTGAACCTTAATTTTCCCCTGATTTACTTAAATGTCATTATCATTTCTTGAAAAATGTGCATTAGAGAAGACCATTGAAAACCATAACTCCTTACAATGTTTACACAAGATTGTTAGTTTGGGAAAAATTATCCACAAACCTTCATATAACCAATCAATATTAATAGATATAGCATTGTCTCTAGGCTATTGGTATGCTGTTAACTTGGGGTTTTAAACAGTAAAGATAAAGTTACAAAAAAGGTTACTATAAAATCATTTAAAACCTCTCTAAACATCCGGGCTTGAACCTTTTCACATTCGGGTAGAACAATGGTTTTGACATGGTTTCATGGTTCATTAAATCCTGAAATAAAAATATTCTATTCTGAGGTATTTAGAGTTCCAACTTCCAACAGCATATTATCTATCCATTAATTCATAATGTTATTATTCATGAACTGAATATGTATGCACCGAATGTACACAGAATACTTACAGTATGCAACGCATGTATGCATTATTGTAAACTGGGTTTGCTTCTTAATTGCTGTGTGTTTTTACCTTCTGCAGGGAGCAGTAAGGAAATAATTTAAAAAGCTCACTTACATCAAGAGCTTTGCGCTTCTTGGCCAGAAGCTTCTCTATATCTGATGCCACCTTCTCCACCATCTCACGCGGCGAATTCTTCATGAGACTGAATTGCCTCCGTTTCTCATTGTAGATCTGTCAATAACATGTCAAAGTACAATGTTAATAATGATGTATTATGCAACCTAATCTACACATAAATTTTTTTTATTTTTTCCATATAAACACTTTTATGCTATATAAAACAACAGTATACTCTGTTACCAAAATGACCTTCATGATTTTGAATGTCATAATTTCAGTAAAACGAGGCACACACTGTTGTAGTCGGTGACTGCTAGACAGCGTTCTGTTATACCCATTCCAGAACTTAGTTCTGTTTTTAATACTGTGTGTATTAATCATGCTATCAAAATTTGAAGTCTAAGAAATAATTTGGATATACCACCTTTAATGTTTCAAAAAGAAAACACTGTACAACAATCTTTCAATAAAAATATTTTTCAGCTAGTTTAGATTTGTTTTTCACGTTTTACATAATTATTATTTTGTGCAAAATGTTGTGCTTTAATTATAGGACTTTGCAACGCAGCTAATACTTAAAACATATTATTAAAGGTATTACTTAAATATGGTAATAAATAGAATAAATGTGTTACCAATTATTTGAATAATTTTTAGCACGTACAGTAAATGTGATTTAAACTTACTCCCTGCGTCTGAATTGTGGGGTTCAGCTTGGATGCAAACATTGTAAAAGTCCTGAGGCACACACTGCAAACAGCTGTTTAAACCAGGCATTCTGCTTATTATCACGCTCTAGCAATTTGGTCTGATGAGTCAAAGTGGGCTTGATAAAAGCTGCAAATAAAAAAGACGTGCAGTATTAATGTTACATGTTTTTAGACTATGTTCGTTAGTTAAATGAGCACTTTGTATTTGTTAGGGCTGGAAAAAGTTTAATTTTGTTTTACTTTATTGTGTCATTTCTTACAAGGCACTTGGGAGAACATTAATTGTGTGCTTTTACTAGAAACAGGAGTTTTTTTATTTATAATATTTACAAAATATTATTTATTTTGTGGGAAATTATTATTTGGTAACAAGATTATGTGTTTTTGTCCATCTGTACAAACTAAATATTTTTGTCTTTTTCTTTGTCACAGCATTTTGGCAAAACATGGAAAAATTGACTGGATCATTTTGGAAAAAGTATTTATCTAAATAGTCATGCCATGCCAAAAAAGGTTGTAAGGTGATCTCAAAGAATCATAAAGTGAATTTTCACAGACCAGTCAATAAAACAGGAGAGGGGATAGCTCTACCTGCAGCACATTCTGTTCAATCCAACTAATCCAGCCATGCTGATTGAATGAATAGCTGAATGACATAAAACATGAACCCATTTGAGATCAAAAATGTTTTATGTAATAACAACTAGAGGAATAGTACAGAAGGATCCCCATCGATTGCCTTTGACTTCTGTCCACGCATGCTGGGTTGTCATGACTACACAAATTTGGGAAAAAAAGCTACAGCTTCAAGAAGAAATACCACATTCAGTTCAATCTAATAGGATTGTCCTCATAGATTGTAATCACTTTGCAGGCTGAGAACCCTGTCGCATTACATGCAGATCTTTTTTAGACACAGGGCAGGATTACGGGCGTATGAATGGAAGAAACACTTCTACCATCAAGGCTTTGCTGCAGGCTGCAATACCATCTGTTCTGCTGTGACACAAACAGAGAGGGCACGTGCCATACCCATCAGTCACTGCTCTCGACACAGAGAAGATGCCCGTGTACAACCAATCACAGAGAAGAAAGCGGAAGCACCTTCAGCGGACCAACAGTAGGCTCTAGCTTCTGCATATGTTGATATAAGTATTTTCTTTGACCGGCTATGGAATGTCTACTTGTATTAGTCTATATAGTATCCAGAGACCAAGTCTACAAGCATGTTGGAGGCTTCAGAATCCCCACGGTACAAAACATGTACTAATAATATTAATCGGTTATCGGTGTGCACCTTGTCAAACGAAACAGTATAACAACCATCTGCTCTGCCCCACAATGCATCATAAAACAGGACAGGAGTAACACAGAGGAAGGCCCAATGGCACATGGACAAAATGGCGGCTGTCTTAGATAGCAGTGCAGGGTGAGTTGTATGTGATTGCACATTGAGTACCATCAACTTAAAGGAGCAGACAGAATATACAATCTATAGTAAATCCACTAATCCACCAAATGAAGAATCACATCACAGCTGCTGTGGTCAGTAAACAAATTGTTGCTTGATTAGGCTGGAATTGTCAAAATCCCCATCCTGAATGTGGCTGAAAGGCAGTCCAAGGATACCACAGAAGGCTTGGCTCTGAATACCACCCTCTGACAATCAAGATACTGACACTGATTCAAGAACAGGTCCACATGAAAGTTGAGTTGATTAATGTTTTGATTGATGACATACAAAGACAAACAAAGAGAGCACTATCCACCAACCCCTTTCAGCTGCTGAGCTCCGCTGATGTGCTGGAAGACTCTGTCAATCTCCTGCTCGATACGCCTGGCCCAGTGCATCATCCTGTCGACACAAACAGAAAGACAGTGAGGGGAACATCGTCAACAAGCTCCCCGCTGAGTAAACAATCCATCACACCAGAGTGACATTCAGTTCTTTGTTACAGACACATCGTTAAGTATTCCTACTCTTTGTTCTCAGGTTCTCAGGCACAAAACAAAACGAGTGACGATTATTTTGCTTGTGACAAGCATTAATCCAGTCATGGATAGTGCTACATAAAAGGTTACTGTAAACATGGCAATGAATCCCTAAACAGAGTTGCATAACAAAGCCACTATACGTGTACTCTAGAGTAACAGATACTACTATGGAGGTAGAGAAGCCTGACGAAACAAAATACCACTGTGGCTGAACGCTGAGGTTTTCATGTGCCAACCTTGAGCTTTTGTGTAACCTAATAAAGAACAAAGAGGGACAAACCTATGTGAATCTTTTACACTGTGGATCGTGTTAAATATTAGTGAATTAATAGACAATGGACAAAGGCAGGGATGTTACTTGATTGGGCTCTCATTACTGCAGAAGCATCCCAAGTGACTCCAGAGAAGGTGAAGCACTATCATGGGCTTTCTGTCTGTGCTCCATATCCTCTGTTCTCAAACCCTATGGGACATTGGGGAGAACTCTATAATGCAGTGCTGCAATAGAACTCGACTGCATCCTTACTGCCTCTACTCTGTTACCTGACGTTCAGACCCTTGGGACGAGAGAGAGTAGCTAGCATGCTGTGACCCACATTTACTCACGGGATAGCAAGGGAGCTCTGAAGAGGCTGGGATATGAGGAAAAACATAGAGATGTAGAAACGGAGAAGTAGTCACACATTTTCAAAAAAGAGAGGAAAAGGGAGGGGTATGAAGGGGGGAAGGAAAGGGATGTTGTGAAAAAGAGGGAAGAAGGGAGGGTGGAAAGAGGGCGTAGTGAGAGAAGAGAGGGGAATAAATCCTGACTGCTGCAGTATTAATTCTTTACTGGAATGAGCTGCTGTTCTTCACCATGGATATTCTGCTTTGGCTGGCTTACAAAAAGGCAAAGGGGAGTGGTCCTTTTTCAAAACACTCAGCAGAAATACAGGGAGGAGAAGGCGGCCATCCCATTAACAATAACCATATTCATGTCACACACATGTACCCGTGCGCATATACGTGCTTGTGCGCATATACGTGCTTGTGCGCGCGCGCGCGTGCGTACGCACGTACGCACGCACACACGCACACACACACACACACACACACACACACACACACACACACACACACACACACACACACACACACACACACACACACACACACACACACCACTTCACTGCTCCACTGCTCCACCACTTCACCCTCTTCGTCGGTGCACAAGCCTTGTAGCTCCAGCTGTGATTGGCCCAAAATCCCTTCCTAGATCCCAATAATTTTTGGTTCCATCTGGCAAATATTTCCCTCCTCCTCCTCAGTCCTGACTGCAGTGCCTGGAGGATAGCTATGGTTAACTACCGGCTGTGCTTAAGACGGAGAAGTCAAAGATTAGGAAGAGAGAACTAAGTATGGGGAAATTAAAAGTAGAAGCAGGATCTGTAAATCGACTGAACAGGAGGATGTTATTAATTAGTTCCAAACATGGAACATTGAGAAAAGGTTCTACACTGAAACTGATAAAGAAAGACTTTTATATTCACCCCAGTTAGATATTTTCTTCTTCTTTTTCGTAATGACACATGCAACGTGTACTTCAACTCAACAGGCATATTTCTACAAGCTTTATGTGGCCTAAGCTTGTAAAACAAGACATTTTGTATAAAATTAAGTATAACAGAATAGTGGCAGGTAAAACAATATATCATTACAAGCTATCCTTTTGGTAATGCGACTGTTGTCTATTCATAAAGTGAATTTAGCCTGTTCCAGACTCTGGACAAGACATCTTAAACGTGTTCTAATTTGCTATTCTAACAAGTCTTAATCGTTTGGTATCTGAACATTGTGGGATTAAAGTTAGGCTTCAGAGCTATAGGAATTTGGTTGGACACGGACTTTCAGCCATCCAGCAATTAAGACTAGGCATCGTCTGAAATAATACTAGGCTTTATTACACCAGCATCGCTGACATCTAAACATAGTGGTACTAGTCGTATTTCTGATCATTTAGTTCGGCTGAAACAAAGTGGTTGCAAACCCACTAACAGTCTTTAAATTTAAAAGTTTTTCCTAAACATAAATAGCATAATTTGTTTACCTTGCTTTTACTTACGTGTAATGTTGCGGGAATGTGAGACCCTCCGCTCCAGGCCATGGTGCCCTGCAAATCAGGAGAATCTGGATAGATACCAAGCCGACGATGCTGCAAGACTGTTTGCCTATCGCCATTTTCCATTAAAAATCCTGGACGCGGGGTTTAAGTTCGTAAATAAATAAAAAATCTCGTTCTCGGTGTTCTTAAAAAAGGTCCGGAGCCGTTAATGAAATTCTTTGAATGATCATGTCGGTTTGCCTATTCATGGTAAAGACAAGGCATGATATTCTTCGGTGTATCGGAGGTCGGTAATACTGCAGCTGCCAAGACTGCAGAACCGCTCACCACCTCGCGCCCACCACTCTCATCAGCATCCGATGGGTGCAGACATGCTCATCACAAGCAGCACTTAGCATAGGATAGGCGGCTGACCTGTAGCGCCTGCTTACATAAACAAGCTTCAAGCTTTCAACACTTTAATTAAAATTATGGTGAGGAACTGTCATAGCTCCGCTTCCAACCACTAAATATACAGGAGTAGAGACCCCCAAAATGTAACCAGGAACACATCGTTGTCATGCCAGACATTGAGCTTTTACGTTATTATGCATTAATGTACAATGTATCAATAGAATTTTTATTTTTTTTGAGATTTTGAAACAGCCAACATTTATGTTTTGAAAGTGCAATTGGTGCAGTGATTAAGCCTGGTGGCTCTGTTTTGGATGCAGCTATTTTTGTTCTCAAAGGTTCAGGAGGCAGGGGTCCTGCCTCAAGTCCTCTTAGAGACAGCCAAGAGTACTAATGCCTACTCCCAGGGAGAAGACTCTAATTACAGTTCAACAATCATCCTGTTGCTCCCCCTTGGTGAGCCACACTGCGGTTAATTGGACCATATCTCTGAAGGTACTGAAGATTGACATTATACCAGGTTTATATTTAGTACAAAAGACATCTTATGTGCATGAAAAGAAGATAATTCATGTCAGGTGCATATATTTGTAGCAGCAAGCATTTTATTAAGATTTTACTTCTCACAATGGTCCTGAATAATTCATTAAAAAAAATCATGTAAGCAGAAAAGTCCATCAGTTTAGCAAATAAAGTCATTTATTAAAATCAAACTTGTAATATTCATAGATTGCAATATAACACTAAATCAATAAATATATCAAGTGGCAATAACAATGCTTTTAAAAATGGTTATTAGTGAAATAAATTGATTATTCTCGCATTTAAGACAAAGTGTTGTTATTTTAAATTAAAAGATCAAACTACAATCTTCTTATATACAACACACATTGTTAACTTAACTATAGCAAATGTTTCAACAAACTGGCTACAATGCTGCCTGCGTAAGGCAAAGCTATTGTGGCTGTGTCCTGAGAGAAATCAGTAAAATAATGTAACCAAAAGTTAGGTGCTCAGTTGGTTCTATGATATTTGAATAGATTTCATCTTCTTTGGTAATGCACTTAAGCCTGGTTCATTAATGGCTAGCAAATTTGTGAAAGGTTAGAGGTTAAAGAAATAGACGTTAGTCTGTCTCTCCTGGGAGTGCAGGCACACTGGCAAGTGCTGGGATCAGCCCCTCATATACCTGGATACCCCTGAGGAAGACTTGCTCGTTCAGGAATTCATCATGGTCGTGGAGAAGGATGGGAGTCCGGTTCATTGGGGAAAAGCCAATAGCAGGGATACCAACCTAGGATCAGATGACAAGACCTACAGTAACTTGCAATAAGTAAAAACTGCCTACAGACTTGAGGTAAAAGACTAGCTTTTCGGGAAAAATGCATCTAACAAACAAATCAATGAAGTGGGACTTACTGATTAGATTAAAAAGATAGACGAGTTGCAGTGCCCTTCAGACTTTTTGAAAACTTGAATAAATATGCAAAACATTACGCAAAGGAGGGCACTTTATAGTTCAACAACCGTTTTCTATCCTCACCCTTTCAAGAGTTGCGCTTCATAGTTTGAAAACCTTGCTCATGTTTTTTGTGCATACTTTTACTTCCGTGAAAGGAAATATTTGTCATTATATACCAATTTATGACAATTATGCTGGATGGCACTGCAAAGCTATATAATGTATATGTACATACATACAAATGTAGTACTTGTTTAATGTTTTTAACCAGCCCACCTGTTCCCATTGTCTAGTTTTCATAGAAGTAACACTCACCGCTCTGATGAAACGGCTATCTGTGGCTGCAGGGAAAATCTCCTTTTCCAAAGTCAAGTTCCTAATGCAAAGAAAAGGATTATGTGGGATCTCAATAGCAAAAAGTTAGGAATGAAACTACAATCTAAACAAAATTTGATTGCGTATACTAGGCAGAATACTTCTACATCTAGGCAACAAACATGGAGCAGATCAGAAGGAATGTAGAGCTACAAAGCTACGTGCTGTGTGTTGTACAAAACATTTTAAGCAGAATGTAATCGGTGAAAGGGGCCAATCTGACAGTTTTAATCATTTAACAATGTAAAGGCAGGTTATAATTTTTCATATTATATCTGCTCAAACTGTCCATCTTTAGAAGAATGGCTTAGCTAGTTCACCCCAACTAATGACACCTAGGGTTGATCACCAAACCCATGCCCCCAATTAGGCAGTAATTAGAAAGGTGATTAAAAAGAGAATTTCCTGCTCGTTTTTATTGAAATGTACTGATAATACTGTTTGCCGGAAATACTTGCTTGGGCAAGGTCCACCTTATATTAGATCTAACAGGTGATGAAAGGTTTGGACTTGCATGGCTTACATTGCTCTGCAAGTAGTGCTGAATGTGTTCCACCAGGGGTCCTTGTCATCCGTGGAGGTCACATTCTGGTTCATGTGTTTCTGTGAATAGAAACGGAAGAACAGTTATTTTAACACACACCATTTGTTTCTCTAATATGAGTATTCAGTTTGAATCCAAACTGACATGTGTGAGACCAACCACAGACCTGAGCAAACTCATACGTGATTCCTTCACCTGCCTCCTTGCACCAACATTTGATTTGCTCCTCAAACTCCTACCATATGGAAAGAAATATTTAATGGAACCCATAGTACATGCGTAATACACTTAGCTTAGGTCACTATTACATCTATCAAACTATAAAAACCTGGGAGTACCAATGCTTTGCCTGTTTCATGTATACCTATGAGAGGACATGCCCACTGATAAATGAAATAAATTAAATATGTTGGCGCTCATTTAGGGTATCAATCGTGCACAAACACATTCGAAGCTCGCAGGCCGAGCTAGGTGAGCTTTCTTGTGGGTGGCTGAGATGGCACATTTTATCAGGAGGAGCATGAATAGAAAATATCTGCTTGATGCATAAAAGTTGCTCAACTTATTTCTGTGTTTAAAAAATGCAGGTTTGAGTGCCTGTAGACAGTAGTTGCAGCTATTTAACACAGTTGGCGACATTTTTCCTTTAAGTCAGAGGGGCTCATAGCAGCCCTGTTAATAATAATAATAATTCATTTTATTTAGTTTTTAGCGCTTTTCTCGAGACTCAAAGCGCTTTACACAAATTGGTTGCCAATTAATTACATAGAACGAATAACGAATGGACCGACAGCTATCAAACACAACACTCAGTCTGAGTGATACCACAGCAGTGAATTTGCGCCAGACTTGCTCACCCAACATATGACGACGGACTTGCTCACACACATAGGACACACAAACCGACTCCAGGTAAATTGGCAGTGACTGGTCAGGGCACTGGCAGGAGAATGGAGCATGTTTTTTGATGGTTTTGACAGCTCAAGTGTGCACACACCTGCAAATTGACAGTGGGTGGTATTCTCAAGTCAAAGCTGACATCCATTTCTGCCGGGATGACATTGTACGCAACCCCTCCTTTCACCACCGTCATGTTAACAGTAGTGACATCACCAAGAGTGAAGCATGCACTGGTGTTTAATCTGCAAAGAAAACATTTCATGTAATGTAATAACAACTTATCTCCTGCTCTCTTACTTTTATTGTAATAATAAAAAAATGTATGTGCTCATTTATGGGTATTGGAAAACTGTAGCCAATGAGGAACATTTAACAAATATCATCATGTCACCATTACAACCATGATAATTTGGCTTTTCTGAATTGTATCTTTCAGTTTTTTTGTTTTGTTTGTTTTTTGTAAAATGTACAATTTTCAAATCCTTGTACTACAAAAGCAACAATTTTAAATTGACACAGATTTCAAATTCAACCCTTATGATTAAAAAAAAATAAAGATATATATATATATATATATATTCTGGCATGTCCAAACATGTTTTTTTAGATTGCATATATATGTATTGTTTCCCCCAACACTCCAACAGGCCCCACTCCACTGTCACCTGTGTTTCTCCTTCTCTCTGAAGTCCAGGAAAGAGTTAATGATACTGCGCTGAAAGAAAGGAACAATCCAGCAGAACATGTTTTGCCAATTGAAATAATATTTTTCCTGGTAATTGTGAGGATCCTCTTTTAATAATGCTGTAAAACGTACTAGCTTCTCTGCAGCTGTGTTCTCTACAAACCTAGAGCCATGACCAGGACTACCCGGGCAATGGATGGTTATCCCTGAGTAAAAGGAAGCGACAAACAGTCATGTTGGGAAACATCCCTTATGTGGGATTTAATAGATTTTTTAAAGATCTGATACTCACACCAAGGGTTCCTCTCTCCATAAAACACAGTGAAGGCCTCTCCAGGGTTGGCCAACCCTACAATGGTACACCCATGGCAGATCGTTTGTCATATAAGGGTTAATTATGAAGGGACACAAAATGCCTACTAGTGAAGAAAGAGACAGGTTTTTCTGTAATCAGTTACAGAAAATCATTTACTTTGAAAGTTATTATGGAAGTTGTTTATTTACCTTCATCAAGTGCAAAGCCAATGTTTAATTTTTGGAACTCTGGGTGATTCACAAACGTTTCCATTCCTTTGTGACCTCCCACCTCTTCATCTGAGAGAAAATATTTACAGATAATAATGGTTTAAGGATGATTCTGGGTCATTTGAAGCGGGAAACGACATCTCTATCAGAAAATCATGGCAAAATAATCTAATTACCTAACATTGTTTTATTGTTTCAGTAATTGTTTTTTACTTAAAGCTAAAACAATTCCTACCGGGAACAAACATTAAATGAACAGTGCGCATCAACTTCCCGCCCTCTGCTTTCAGTTTTCTGATGGCCTGAATATATCTATGGAAAGCAATGGTCAAGAACTGAAAATCCATACACATGGGTAGCACATGACATAACAAATAAATCCATAGATGGATGGAAGTTTGAATTGGTAAAACTAAGAAACTTTTAGTGCAAAGGTGATTCTTGTTAGTAAAGAAAAACTATTTTTCAATTAACAAATGAAAGATGCGAGTTAGAGCACAGTTACACCTGTGCTTTCTACTCACTGAATAGTGACGCTCTTCATATCCTGTGTTCCACGGGCGTAAATGTTGCCCTCTGCATCTTTGACTGCGGCGAAAGCATCATACTTCCAGTGTTCCTTGAAAGGAGATAATCTCAACTCAGTTAAACTCATGTCAGGTTTTCATGCATTCCTACAACTATAATGTATTACAAAATTTCTATTTCTTTTCAAATTTAACATTGAACCATGTAACACTTCGTAACATTGTTAAGGAGAGTGCAAATAAAGCTTTTGTTATTATTATTATTATTATTATTATTATTTTAGTGTCTCTCACTGCATAGTACCTGGTAAACCGGCACCACATCTGTGTGTGAGTTTAATAGGATGGACTTCAAAGCGGGATTTGTCCCTTCCCATGTCATGATGGCCACAACCCTACATGGGAAAATCTTAAGGACAGAAAACAAATGCCTTATAACAGTTAAAAGGAAATGACTACACAATGTTGTACAGTACCCTAGAAAATGCATGTATTTATTCGTAACAACATAGATACACACCTCTATCTTTTTAATGGGCAGTCCAAGCTCCTCTGCTATTCTATCCAAAAACCTTAGAGCAGCATCTAAAAATATACAGGTATCAGAAAGATTAATAAAACTTAGAGCTTTGCTAATTAAATAGTTTGCCAATGTTGTGTTACTCTTATTAACCAAAATGAATAGATGAACTGGTTACCAAGAAGCAGAATCGTCCATATATATATAATAAAATATAAATATCTATATATCATAAAATTATACATAATGTATACATAATCTGTAGAATATATCCTTACCATAATCTGGCTCTGGGTGGACTGTCTTCAGGCAAAGGTACTCTCTGAACAGGCTCACAGACAGATCCTCCCCTGTAGAGTGTGTCAAGCCACCACCAACTCCAGATCCATCCTTGTCAGGCAACATAGCGTGATTTCCTTTGAGGAGGTGTAAACAGACAGAAATTCATTTTTAATTACATTACAATTGCCATTTGTTCAGGTCCTCTCAGTAACGAAATCTAGATCAGAGCATACTTTTGTAATCACAGGAATTACTAACATTATTAAAATTGTATGCCTTCATTATGTTGGCGTAGGGTATAGGCCTATATCTGACAATGCTAAAATTGGCTTCATATACAGGAGCCTACGGACCAAGACCACTAGGTTCAGGAACAGCTTCTTCCCCACAGCTGTCTCCCTGCTGAACTCTGCCCCCCGTGCCCCACCCCACCCCTAACACATATACACACGGATCTGAGCACCAGGACTCTACCAAGTTATCATTGCACTACTGTAGATATGCTGTTTATAATGTAAATCATTTTCCCTGCACTACTGTACATACAGTATACTATATATTCTGTAGATTATGTAAATCATCCATTGCACTGTACTGTACTGCACTGTACATACTGTATACTTAACATTCTGTAGATAATGTAAATCACCCACTACTGTACACTACTCATATCGTAATTTATCTATACTGTTACCATAGCCTGTTCATAGACATAGATATAGACACTGCACATATGTATATCTTTTTTATATCTTTTTTATCTTTTTTATATCATTTCATACTGCACTTTGTAAATTATGTTATTTAAACACTGCTAAAAGCACTTCTGGTTGAGATGCAATCTGTATTTCGTTGCTTTGTACTTGTGACATGCGCAATGACAATAAAGTTGAATCTGAATCTGAATCTGAATATGCAAAGTTTCCAATTTGTAACTTTCAGTCTACTTTACATCTTTGGAAAACATGCATGAAATCACAGATTTCACTATTCATTAAATTGCTACAAATGAGATGTTTATGTGGAACGTGTTCTGGGAAAGGCTAGAGACGAACTAAAAGTTATTGGTAGACCATGTCTTCATATGTGTCATGGGTGGCCTTAATACCCGAAATATCAGTCTTTTTAAGTTCAATACATTTTGTTGGATTTTTCATGCCAGACAAAAACTCTGAAAATACCCTGCTTAATTTCGAGCACTAAATGAGTCAAGTTACAGTGTACGAAATTGAATAACTGTATTTTACTTTTTGAAATCAAATTTTTTAATTGAATTGGTTTTGTAATGGTGTTGTAACCGCAATGCTTTGCTCAAAGAAATTAGTAGATATGTAGTCTCGCGATGCCAGACCTATCTCCACACTTCCTTGGGCTGTGATATGTGAACTACATCTGATGTTGCCATTTTCTTCAACAAAATATATATATTGATTTGCCTATTTGAGATGTGGAATCGATTCCAAAAATATGTATTAGCAACCAGTTTCTGTAATATGTTGTGTTGTGTGTACATGCAGCGCGTTTCTGTAATGTGTTGTGTTTTCTAAATGCTGCGCATGTGTTCTCAAATTAATGTAGATGATTTCTTAATTTGCTTGATTCGTCTATTTGCTTGTGTATTCAAGTTGCAGTGCGTTGGCCTTTCAGGGCTACAGTAAGAAATTACTTTTAATTTTGACAAATGTTTTGACAAGTTTTGATCTTATTTTATTTTATTTATTTATTTATTTTTATTATTTTTATGAGAACTGTTTTTTATATTACTGTACGGCGACCTTGAGTGCCTTGAAAGGCGCCTTATAAATTCAATGTATTATTATTATTATTATTATTAAGTTAGTCAACTTTCGAAACAGAACAAAATTATATGGTCCACCACTACCTGTGTGCATATATTTCACCCTATCTAATTGTTACAATGAACTAATTTTAAAGCTAGTTTATTACTGCTATAGCCAAAGCGAAGTTGGAAGCCAGCGCCACTGCAGTTCTGTCGGTACCCAATACTAGCCGACACAGTAGACTATGGCTAAAGACCGACATAACGTTTGCTAGCAAACGCGTTACTCATTGTCAATATTTGCATAACCGTTATCCTGCTATTTATGTATGTTTGCGATTACCTGCATAAGGCCATCGTCTTGATTGTTTGCTACCACTGTTCCATTACAGAATTAAGGCAATGCGATAAACATGTTGGTCGTCACACTCACATCAAGTGTTGCCATATGTCCGGTTTGTCTCGTGCTTCATAGCCTACATTTTCCCGACTTTGCCCAATTGTATATCTGCTAACATTATCAATGGTATATCATAATGTACTTTAACAGATTACACCTTTTGAATTTTAACACTCATTCGCACATTTACACAGACGTACACTCACCCAAGTAAGCGCACGAACCAGACACTGGACGTAGAATAGACGATCACCTAAACCGTAAACCTCAGAACAAAGGTCAGATTAGCAAGGATCTCTAGGTTAGCCTATTTTGACAAGTCGATATATTTTTTTTTAAATCTCTCTGACGTTATCTTAGATAAAAATATTTATGCATCACGTTTTATAGCCCACTGTAAATAAACAAATGAACAAAATAAATCTATAAATGTTGTAGCCCAAAATGTATAGGCCTAACAAAAAAAATAACGATTTACTTAAAACGTATATGATACACGGACTGCAATGTCAGCGGTCTAGATGATATAACGGCAAATCTTGATTTGCCAACAGTATCCTACTTTCATCCTCCAAGCTTGTGTAAATAAATGTAAAACTTTGCTGACATGATATAAAAGCTGCTTAATTGTTACTTGTGATGTAGATACATACAAATATATGACTATCAATATCAACATTAACACATTAACATCATTGAATAATAATGGTTTACATGGCGTATGATATACATAACACTTTCTATAAGGTTTGACAGTGCAACAAACACAACTAATTAAATAATTTACTGTACATGCAAACAACACATTTTCACATTTCATATGATACAAAGTCATGAAAGGAGTGATCAATTACGATTTTGTCAGTACTATTTACTGTAACTCATTTCTGGCTGTAGCTTATTAAAAATAAATATGGTTGACCACAACACAATCACATTTCATTCACATCTAATGCAACAATGTGTAATACCATCTTTATAGGTATAACAAACACCGTTGCTTGGTGTTTAACTCATCGATGTTTATTTTATTTGCTTTAAATACAATTCTTCTATCAATAATGTCCCTTTTTACACCAGAAAAATCTATTATCAAATACTCTTGTTGAAGATAATGTAGACCACTCCACAGTCAACTTGGTACTACAGAAGAACATTTAATTAGCTACTCTCTTGAAAGAAGCAACAGTCAAATTCTGGTTAACACTCTTATACACACTTTCTCTTTTGATCTCATTTATAAATTTCAATCTAATTTGCTAAGAAAATCAAGTAGTGCTTGGTGAAACTCTTTGGGTTTGTCCATATAACAAGCATGACGTGCCCCCTCGAGCTTCAGCACTGAATGATGTGGGAGTTGCAAGAGGTTCTTGTGGGACTGGGCCCCGAGGTTGGTGTCCAATGCCCCAAAAACGATTAGAGTGGGAGTCTGCAATGTAAATAGGGGCAGACAATTATTAAGATAAAAGTTTTAACACATTGTAATTGGTATGGGGTTTATGAAACTACTGCAGCTATGTCCTTAAAGCCTCAAAGATATTCCATAGTGAAACCAGCAACTACATGAAGGGTCTGGGATGGACTTCTAGCACTTCAAAAGGACTGAAAGTCTACATCACTGTATATATTGTTATATTTATATAAAACTTTTTTTTTTTTACATACATACAACATACCAAGTTTATATTTATATATATTAAAAATATTTTGTACATACACACAAAGCCTTGGAATCCTTATCTTAACAATGAAACTAAACCTTTTTGCCAATCTGAAATATGCTTCTGAACTAAGGTAAAATTGTATCCATTGCATCAGTATGTTTTGGGATTGTCTACTAGTGTTATGTCACATAACCATGTATATAGCAGCTCCATGACCCTTCAAGGACTTGCAAATCAAAGCATTCCAAAACAGTTTTACCAAAGCCAAAAGAATGGGCTCAAATGCAATCCATAAGAAGCAAAATACCACCTAGTGGTTGTTTTGTATTACTACAATAACTTGACTTTTTGCCAAATATGTTCCTGCTGTCAGAGAACATTTCTACCTTTAATTAAATCCAGATTTTACAATGAGAATAATACTTAGTTACTCTGTTTGAAGCTACTCACCTGGATATTCTGGTACTGTTGTGGAGTAAAACTGCGAGTTCCTACAGGAGCTATAGGTATGTAGCCATGAAGCTGAGCACCGTGCTTCATGAGGAAGGGAATGGAGTAGTGTCCACTCATGGAGGGGCTCAAAAGCACAGCTGCCCTAACGCCTAATGCCTCCATGAACCTCTGGAGAAGGTCCACCCGATTCTGATCAGTCCTTACAGCATCTGAGTCAGGAGAGTTCCCGAACCCTACCAGACAGGCCAAAGAGAGGTTAACAAATATAATATCAAATATCATATGGATGATATAGGAAAACCTTGTAATTTATTACAGAAAATTAATTGCATTGTAATTATTATCTCTAGTAATTTCGTTAAATTGATAACATTTACCGCAAAACTATTCAGATTATGTTTCATTGTAATTATAATTTAGACTACACCTGGTAAATCCATGGCCAAGGCTTGGTAACCATTTGTTGCGAGTAAGGCAAGGGTGCCCAGTTCCTCCCAAGTTTTAGAAGTGAAGGCTTGGCCATGTAGAAGTACAACTTGCAGTCTGTATTTAAAAGGATGTTTCAAAAGTCAGAACACTTATTTTTATCAATCTGCATATGTTAACAGGATAAGTGCCACACCAAAGTAAATTCAAGTTATTTTATTATTGCCTAAGAAGGGCGCCTCTTTGTTCTGTTCCACATTTGGTCCGTCTCTCCAATAAGAATTATATAACAAGGCTAATCCCCACTCATCCTGCACACTCACCTGGGCAATATTTGTCGACCAGATGCATCGATAGGTAAAGCTTCCCTGAAGAACAGTGGTGGGTCGCCAGGTAACTGCCCTGTGCGAACAGACACATTGACAGAAGGAGGTGGAGGGGGAGAAGCAGCTACCAGGCCCATCCTCTGAACTTCAAGGGAAGGCTCCATGCTGCCCTGACGAATAGATGGCAACAGCAGATACAACAGCACAGTTGCCAGCAACACCAGCCCCAACACAACAAGGCGATTGCGTAAGAAATTCATTTTGTTTGAGTTTGACCTGTGGAGAAAATACATGAATGGTTTATTAACCAAACAAAGTAAAAACAAAAAATCGAATACAGCAATTGTGTGGAGAGACAATTAGTCCTACCTACATCTGCCTAATAGTCACAGTGTGCTCTCACTCAGGCCAGTGATAGCTAACCGCAACTGGGTTGCACTGTGGCTAATAGGACTAGGAGCGGTCGTGCGTGTTCATGTTAGCCAAGTTATCGGATCCACCCTAGAGAACATAAGAGTTATTCGCATTCCATTAAGGTGGAACTGGAACAACTTAGGCTAACGTATTAGCTTGTTAACTAGCTTCAAATACCATGTCATGACGAGCTACTCACAAATGGCATTTTTCATGTGCTTTAATCCAGGACAGCAGGCGATCAAGAGTACTAAAACAAAATGACAGTTACGGCTATGAGAAAGTTATTGTTGATGTCACCAACAATTTTCAACAGATATTCCCAGCTAAGGTTTACTAGCAAGCGGATTAGCAACTAAAGTCAGTGCCAGTGTGGTGACTTAAAAATATAACCGTGTAGAATCCGACGTCTTCCGCTTTATGCTGGCCGTTAAACACCCTCAAATGTTTACAAAGTAATTTAAATTAGTTGTTTTAAACGTTCCTGATTCAGAATATAATTAAATATGTGTTCTATTTTATGATAATTTGTTCCAAGGTTTTCATAGGTGGGGACGGTCAAACTTTTGTTCAATATCGAGAACATTAAGAGACGGACATATCTAAACGCATGCGCGATTTTATCTACCACGGTGGAGAAGGTTTATTTAGATAAATTGAATTTTGTATCAAAACAAATTTCACATGATTAATTTTGTTTATTGTTAGATAGTGTAGCTTGGTAGCTTTAGAACAATACAACAATGAATATCCTACCTAAGAACCGTGACGGTGAATTTCTGGGTAGAAAAAACACTAAACATGGTAAGTACAGCTTTCGAATTCATGTGCAATTTTAAATTAAAATAAATGTAATGACCGCATGGGGTCAGTATTAAAACGTTCAGTTTACTTAAAATTACATATTTTTAACGTTTTAGGTACTGCAAGTCTGGAACTTCTTTTTTTCCCTTGTGACAGTTGTGAGGAATCTTTCACTGACAAAAAAGAGATGAAACAGCATGTCAAAAAACATCAGAATACCCACAAGCCTGTCAAACATGCAGCATATTTCTTAAAAACGGATAACCATTCAAGATATTCAGTGCGTCTTCGATCAAATAGAAATGCAAACAGCACTCGTGAAACTAAAGATGAACATGCGAGTAATTCAAGTACACAGTTCATCTGTAATGATTGTGGGAAAGTTTTCAACAGGTCTGGATTTTTTTTTAAACACAGGAAAAGTCATACTAAGGACATACAGCAACCAACTAAACACCAAGATGGCTGTGTAGTGTGTGGTCGAGCATTCAGAAACCAAAGACTCCTCAACAAACACAATCAATTGTATCACCAAAAGAAAGTTTCTAAAAGAGCCAGTGATTCCCTCCCACGGGTAGAAATAAAAAATATTTTAAGATGCTGTGAATGTGACCGCTTTTTTGAGAATGAAAGCATTTTCCATAGTCATAAGTGCTTCCACTTGCGCAAGCATTTGAGGAAATTCATAGCCGCAGAAAGACTATGCAAAACGGAAGATATTTTTTACTGCCAATTATGTATTGTGACACTCACTAGTGGACTGGACTTGGAGGTTCATATTAAGGACATACACCCTGAGCAATACACCAAAACAGTTGAATCATTGGTTAAGTTAAATAGCAGACACGGTATTCCCAAACAGGATAACACAAGTTCCACTAAGGACATTGAAAAGGTTATAATCAATATAGAAGAGCAGGAGGATGAACCGGGACGCTACATGTGCAAAGCCTGCGGAAAACATGTGAAGGATCACAAAGCTTTACGTAGACATAGAGAGAATCACATAAAGACAGCTCAAAAACACCGTTGTGAAGTATGTGGCAAAGCCTTTGGCCGGAAAGACCACCTGAAGCGCCACAGCCAGCTCCATTATGTAAGCACATCCACTTCGGTGTATGCAGTTGAATTCAAGAACCCTGAACACATACTATTAGAAAACAATCATGTGTGTCATGAGTGTGGGAATAAGTTTGAACTAGAAGAGGAACTGCTGTTGCACCATGAGCTTGCACATCCAGGTCCTGAGGGTTATGCATGCCATCGTTGCACGAAAACGTTTTCAAATGCAAAATGTTTAAGAAGACACAGACGGAGTCATTCAACAAAAAAACACAACTGTTTACAATGTGGGAAGAAGTTTGGGAGGCTGGATCATTTACAACGACATGAAGTAGTGCACACAAAAGAGAAGACATCTTTGTGATCGGTGTGGGGCTATGTTTGCTCGGAAAGATGAACTGTATGTCCATCATGAAAAAAAACATGAATCCAAATGTTTCGTTTGTGGAGTATGTGGAAGGGATTTTAACAACAGTATAACATTCAGGAGGTATAGATCCAGTCACAAAAAGGTAATTACCTGTGATGTTTGTGGGATGGATTTTAGTCGCCTGGACCACCTAAAGCGGCACTCTTACAAACATTCTGACCTGCCCTTCAAATGTATATGGTGTCGCAAATTCTTTAACTCGGCAAATAATTTAACACTGCATGAGAGTTTGCACACACATAAGAAAGTGCATGCATGTGATTCTTTTGCAGCGTAGTTGAAGCATTTGTACACCCATTTGTACATTTGCTAGAGAATAAAAAGTATGAGTGCGGCAAGTGCAAAGAATGCTTCTTGGAGCTAAGTTCTCTATATGAGTACATGCAATGCCATTCTAAGCAGCAAAGTTCCTGTCAAACTTTCAAGGATTTATATGACCTAAAAAGGCATTGTAAACTAAATTGCATAGTGAGAAAGAGGCTTTTGTTTTTCAAATAAATGACGGTGTTGTCTTCTTATAACATGGCCAAATAAACTACAATGCTATTTTCATAATTTACAATGACTACAGCACACAAAAAGGTTAATACAAATTTAGGATAAAGCAATGTCTGAAGAATTTGGAGAATAAAGGAAAAGTATGTTCTTTTTGGTTAGCACCATTCCAGAGAAGAGACTTTTCTTTAATACAAAACAATTTCTGCTATTAAATATAATGACACAATAGATGGTAAACACTGATGATTTAAGGACATTTTCAAAAATAGTCTTGAGCGGATACAAAAAGGGCTAATATAGTGAATGCATAAATGCTTTACTAGACGGCATTGACCAGGCTAATTATTTTAAAATAGAACATAATTCACAAACTCAGATTAACTTGGCTTGTCCAAAGCGTCAGCAAATACTTTTTTCCCGTCAATAAACTGTCCGGCTCTCACTACATTGACAACAAAGCCTGATGTGTTGACAGAAGATATAAATAATGATGAACTAAATGCAGTTTCTGAGTAAGAAATATTATTTAAATTACAAACAGCTGATCCAAGGAGTTCGAGGTAAGAGTCACAGTGTTCTAAAGCTGGCTACTGATGCTTTTGGTTAGATATTTATAAAAAGGTGAAAGACTAAAAGTGCAAATATTTTAACGATGACGTCCTTGCCTTAAAGGTCCACGTTCTGTGTTCATCATTTTGGTAAGAATTGGCATAAGGAGGTACGCAAACACATCCATCATTTGACTGATCTCTTGATATTCGTTGACTCAAAATACAACCAGAAATGCTCTCAAAAACATGGCTGACTGTAAGGATTGCGAAATGATGTAGACCTTAGGTGATCTGGCAGTAGATAAATATGTGGAGACCAGAAGCCCCAAAGGATACCCGTTTTACTGGAAACCTACGGCGGATAGCATAGCACAAATGTCTTCTAACTCAAGAACCCTAACAGCAAGCTAGGTTCCCAGTCAAATTGTTAACGGGAAAGTGGAATAACGCAAACATCCCAAATGGATGTAAAAACTGGAGAACTCTGGGAGACAGATAAATAAGGTTAAAAAAATCAAAAAAACTAAACTATTCCTTTAACTCTCTGGCTTTTGCGAGAGATCAAGTTTGTATTGATATACATTAAAATGGTACAAAATTCTTGGCAAATAGATGAAATTGCATTCCAGTATTTTCATGACCCGTAGGATCCTGAAGTGGCCCATAGCTGTAGCAAATGTAAAGCCACTTTCATGACAAAAACACAATAGAATATAGGTCCAATATTAAAATTGTACAGCTACCTTTAAAGGTTATGGCAAGTCTGTGCACATCATTTGTATGTCTCTGCAACCAATACAAGCAGAAATTGTAAGGCGATCTTAGTGTATGAGTGTGCAACTTGGGTCCCTATTTACTTAAAGCGTCAGTCTTTACTTGTATAGGATGTACCGGTGTAAAATGATATCTCCAATGTCATCTAGGTAAAGATACGTGTACCGTAGGCTTATTTATCCAAAAGCTTGTTCTTATCACCTTTTTTGAAACTGAAATGAAGGCAAAGAGAGGTAGACCTATCCGAGACAAACTATCTTTGGGAAAAACCTCACATCCCTAGTGAAGCTTTTTTCTATCATGATGCAATTAGTTCCCCATCAAAGTCCCCGAGATCTGAGGTCTTTGTTATGCCCTCTTTCCTTGGTGTTTCAATTTAAATAATCAAAATGGGCTGCAAGCCCTTTGGCAGATGAAAAATTGAGAGGGAGGAGCTATTACCAATTCACAATACCAACAATAACAATATACCTATGATAATACAGTTTTCTCTGCTTATACTCCATTCAAAGCAGGGTCTAGTTACAGGATTCTATACAGTCTAGGCAACATAATTGTAATAAATTCAAAAGGCACAATTTCACATTGAACTGGACATCAACATTACTTCACCCAGGTTGGTGCTACACATTGCCATGAGTCCCCCCCCATCCCCCCTTTAAGGGGTGAAGAGAGATGTGCAAACCCTTCTATCCACTGTACAACTGTAGGCCATGAGTCCCCCCCCATCCCCCCTTTAAGGGGTGAAGAGAGATGTGCAAACTCTTCTATACACTGTACAACTGTAGGCCATGACTCCAGGACTGGCATAACAATATTTTATTTTTTTTAATCAAAAGCTTCTGCAATTAGTTTAGTTCAAAGGGCTTTGATGCAACAGGAGCATCTGCAAACCTTTTATATGGGTCTTAATACCTAGCCTGGTTGGGCCAGCTGGATCACATGATCAGTCTGTTTCTCACTGTAAACGATGAGGAAAAGCGGAATGGTCCGTGGTTCACCAGCCTACCTAATACCTCCGCTCAGGAGAGATTAGTTTGTGCCCATCTTGTAGCAGAAAGCATCAGTCCCAAAAGCACAATAAACTCTGGGATAGCTTCAGATTTTTTGTGTTACTTCAGTGTAGCAGGGCGAGGAGACCAAGTGGCGGTAACAGGATAAGGGACCAGATACTCAGGGGATGGGGGGCTGCATTCTGTCCCGGCTCTCTCTTAGAACAACCTTCATCGATGTACCCTCTGTAGCATTGGCACTGGAAGTGCCTACGGAAATCCTCCCTCTCTTTTTGACCAAGCTTACCTCTAACTTTTAACCTGCCTTCCTGACTGCTAATGCTGTAGGTGGACGGGCTGAGGTGGAGATACACGTCACTGTCGGACAGTCTGCGCATGCAGCGGCCCCGAGAGCCACATCTCGTTTGACTGCACAGCTCAGCAGCAGTGGAGACATTGAGCAGGTAGTGCCCGAGCGGACCCCGTAGGTACTCATTCAGGCTGGAACAGCTGGCCTGGAAAAACAGAAAGAACAAATGTCCTCAACTCACTGTTCTCTTTATTGTGAAATAGCATAAACTGGTCAGGCAAAAAAAATAAACTTACATTGCTGCTGGCGTAGGCTGAGTCTCCCCAGAAAATGATCCCGGCTGCTCCAAGCGCAACACTCTCGCCAATGGTGGAAACCAAATCTTCCTATAAGACATTAAATAAGTAATAAAACCCAGCTGCATAGAAATAACATACACATCAAAAAAAATTCAATTACAACTAATCTTTTTTTTTTTTTTACAGCTTCTGTGTGATGAGTTCTAGTCTACATGCCTACATTGCTTTTACTTTTACTCTGTGTTGAATACCAACACAAGTGTGTGTGAAGTTCTCCATGAGCATTATAACAGTGATTATATCAAAGCAGGCCTTCAGTGTGTGACAGCACCACTTGCATCCATCACCATGGTTACTGATCATCTAGTGTCACTATTCTACTCCTGCAGTTACAAGGGAAATATGTTGACTAGACTTCTTAAATGAATACCTACAAAAAAAATTATAATAAATATGAACTACTGATACTCACATTAGTATTAGGGCCATTTGAATATCTTGTTCTTAAACAAAATATAGCTTATTTAAATTATTTGGTATATCTACACATGGGAAGGGAAGAGTGCGCATGTGTGTGTGAGTGTGTGTGTGTGTGTGCGTCAAAGACGCTCGACCCATACTTTGATCCCTAGTTTATGGAATTTTGCATCACCCCTTTTTCCCTCCTTGCATGTAAAATCTTGCTAGTAGATTTAGAAAGCTGGAAGCAGCCTGCACAAAATATTTTTAAATATGTTTGTTTTTACTTTCATGGACAAACTAAATAAGTAAATGTCAAGATTTAATAAATTTTCTTTGTTTTTGTAAACAAAATACTTGATTATAGGCATATGGTTGGGGATGTTCAGTACCCTATCCCAAACAGAAAGTGGAGGACATGCATCCTATTTGGTAAAGAAACCGCAGGGACATATTTAGGTTTCAGAGGACACACTAACTCTTTGTTGCTTCATGTGTGAAGCTTGTACATATTTGAGTAATGGAGTCAGAGGTGTGCGTGTGTGTTCTATATTTGGTGAAATGCCGAGGGGAACCTCTTCCTAATCCAAACAGATTTATTTGCACGTTAGGGAATGCCACATGTACCAACACAT
This sequence comes from Galaxias olidus, assembly GCA_026901105.3. Lineage (NCBI taxonomy): Eukaryota > Metazoa > Chordata > Actinopteri > Galaxiiformes > Galaxiidae > Galaxias > Galaxias olidus. The sequence continues at coordinate 117,775 of JAPMUY010000876.1, forward strand.
GAATAATCTATTGGTGAAAAGCAACTTGTTCAAAAATATCTAGCAGCCAACTCACCTCAGTTAGTAGAGTCAACCCATTGGCATAAGTAGGACGTGTGTAGACAAAGACAGGACGTGCTGGTCCATCGCCTACAGAGGCCAGACGCATTCCCTCTTTTACTCGGTTGCGAACAAACTGACAACCAAAATGTGTGGAGCGTAGCATAGTGCTCATGTATATCGAGGGAAAGAGCGCTGTGCTTTCAGTCCATAACCAGGAGAGTTGGTCATTGCGTTCCATCTCTACTTCTGGGCAGCGGCCAGTGTAGTTTTTAAAACCACTCATGTAATCGTGGTTATAGCAGTCTGGGAACAGGTAGAATCCCCACAGTTGGTTGGGCCTCAGGCTTTTGGCGAGCCTCAGGGTCTCAAGCATAAACTTCCGGGCCGACAGCTCAAACTCTTGCTGAGACACTTTTCCTACACGTTCAGGGGACCAGTTCAGGTTCTTCTTTGAAACCAGTTGACGAGATCTGTCACGATACACATCCTTTACATCCCAGTTACGAATCCACAGTGGACGCCATTCTTCCCAGTCAATGACAGCAAGACCTTTTGCCCCTGGCTCGCGTATATATTTTTTTACACCCTCTGGCATCTTCTCATGGTGGAGAATGAGGCTGGCAGCCTGTGGAAGTCCTCCGTTCACTGCAGTACCACCACGATCATAATAGGGATACAGTCCAAGACGGTCTTTATAGAAAATTGTGAGGTTCTGTCGAACAAAGCCCTCATTCGGTGACGCAACAATCTGGAACTGCTGCAAAGGGAATCGCACACCATGCCGGGGACCACAGTCCTCTGTTGGTGCATTCCAGGCGAGAAGAATAGGTTTCTGGGAAAACAGGGGCCATCTCGTCTGTTTTAGTTCTTGTGCACATATAGTCCATGGTTGAAGTAGAGCCAGAAGTAACCATGGCATTTTGGCAGCCAGGATGAATATGGAAGAACAAGGTAAAATTAAAGTCCCCATCTCCACCTTTTTCTCTGCTGTGAGAAAAAAAGAAAATCATAACAAAAATAATTACTGGATCTCCCTAAATGTATAGGCCTAGGTAAATAAAAAAAAATGTGTTTGATCCATTCACTACTTCTCAGCTCTTTTAACAAAAGTCTTGTATCCATTTCTGTCTAGTCCTCTTTTTACCCTGCGTTAGGTTTACACGAAAGGGGAAATTATAGAATTTCTCAGTACAACATTTAACAATTCTACTGCCTATGCTAAGGGTAAAATTGTGTCACTGCTTAGCTACCTGTTACTTTACACATCAGGCAACAATTTATCTGGATGGTTGGCACTTTCATCACAATTCTCCACACTGAATACAGTTTAGGTTAAGCTAAGCTTAATATCCTGACCGTCTAAGAACAGCTAATAAAAAACCACTAATTCCAAACCCTAGATAGCTATCTAGATGGGCAACGTTATTAAAGTTTGTCGACAACGTTACATGCGACAGCTCGCCAACAATCAATGTAAACTAATATACAATGTGGCTACATTGTTTGGCACTGCTACAGATGGGTTCTAGTTGAGCTCTAACTAACGTGTAGATAAGCAAGTCCTGGCTACATTATGCAGTTTTAGTGAAAATCCAACTTTATAAGTTTAGCAAAACATGCAATCGTTTTGACTCATCTTTTCTGTACTGTAGACAGCTAGCTTAGCAAATTTAGCTAATGTGTTAGCTTAGCTGTTAAAAAGAAAAAATATATGAAATACAGAATATATATTTAGCCTACTGTCTGGATGCCAGTCCTCAAACGAAACCCAAGTGTGAATCTACAAAAGACACAGGAAAAAAAACTCCAAGGACCTGGGCTATAGCAAATATTCTATTCATGGTGATTAAATTGAGTAGTGCAGCTTTCCTAATAATTCTAGCCCTTTTCACATTAAATGCGCGAAACCCTACCGTAGTTTGTACCCCTTACAACGTGTAGTACTACTGAAGTCTACAAGAGCCAACGGAAATCTATAAAACCTTACGCCCAGTCACCTCTTCGTTTCAATTCCGGTGACAGGATTCCTCTTCTCTCCAATCTTCTGTTCTGTGTGAGTGAGGGAGCAGAACGCTTTCCTGTTGCATTGCCCACTCACTCTCAATTTGTTCTCCCTTTCTTGTATATACTGTGATTAATCCGTCGCATTGTTTTGTTTTTAATCTTTGGGAGACCAACTTCTAACCCCTAAATGATTACTCTTATGAATGACTACCAGAATGTTTGGATCTACATCAGTTGATGAGGTCAACAAAGACACAAAAAAGTAATAGCTTCACACACTATTACTGAGTTATATAATAAAAGCAGGGATGTTCAGAAGCTGCTGACCCAACATTATTCTAAGCAGAGCAATTAAAGACAGCTTTACAAAAAACCTTTCCCATGGTGCATGCTCAGATAATTGGAAATCCCAACCTTGGGGTATCCCTTCACCATTTCCTGTAATTAGTTAGGGTATTACACAGATATAGTACACGTAAATATCTATGGGGTATTACGTCAGGAGTCCGTTTTTTTCTTTATAAAGGGTCACGTCCTTGCCAGAATGATGACAGAAAGTCGGGGTGGAAAAACAAGCAGAGTAAGACATGTATTCTGGATATGAGATTATTTTTTACTTGCAATTACTGTTGCAGTCACCTGGGAGGTATTGCTCCAAACACAGTTGAGAAGCTGTAGCAGTTCCACGCAGCAGACTGGCCATTAGATATCGCTCTCCAAACATTTCATACAGGAAGTCTTTAAATAGTCACAATCACAATAGTTTTTACCCTCGTGTTTTTCTTGAACCTCTCTTTCCCTTAACTCTGCAATTGATGCAAGAGAGAAATTTAGTCCAAACGAACAAATACTTTAGCACATACCTTACCAAACACATATTAGTTGTGTACTACACTAAAGATATTAAGCTCAATGAGATAATGAAAGCACAATGACACGTTTAGTCATTTTCAATTGTAATTTAAAAAACATGTATTTTTAAACAGAAATAATAAATTAACAGTGAAATGTATTGTGCCAAAGCAGCAAATGATACAGAGAATCTCTTGTTAGATTCAACTCTACTCTGTACAAGTGCGTGGCTCAGAGGTCTGGTCACACCATAGGACCTATAGCCAGACCATCAGACATCACAACAAATCACTTCAGATCACCTTTGCCACCGATTGTCCGTTCCATTGGCATTTCACAAACAAGCAAACCTGGCACCATGCATGATAGATATCAAAGCTGCTTAACACCTCCAAGATATGGTTCAATGGATCAGTTAAGTTAAAAGCCCAATAATCTATCTGGAAGCTCTGAAAACTGACTGACAAATCGTGACAGTCGACGACTACCTAAATGTGTTATACAGATGGGAGTACACTCTCCAAACCACAATTTGGGTTTCCAGGGCCAGAGCTAGTACAATGCACAGTATGGCCTCTTACATTTTACTCAGATCACCTTGAGTTCAACAGATCAAGCCAGAAGACAGTCTGCTGTAAGATAGACAGCGCATTTTCCCTCCAACCCATTATCATAGTCCAACTGCACAAAAGATACACCTTTCACAGTCTACATGCAGAGGCGTAATACACATTCTGACAGCTTCTCCATGTAGGGACAATTATATCTTCAAGAGACCATGATGTGTCTTTACTGGGACGGAGATTCCAGCTTTAGTAGAAGTTGAAGGGGAACGGTAGTAGGCTGAGTCCAGTCTGGAAATGCACTCCAGGCTTCATCAGACTTCGCAAAGAACAACTGGAACATCCACGTGGATGCAAGGGTGCTCCAGCTGTACGACTCCCTGTCGGTCATGAAAACATAAATAAGTGAAAAGACAACGTGGAGAAAAAAAAAATAGATGGACAACGATGAAGCTTGGGATATTCCCTTATCCTGCAGCCAGCCATTACCTGAGGTATTAGATCTTTCTGGATTCTTTTGAGCTTGGCTCTTTTACGGCCATTCTTTGTCACAACAGTCTCTTCATAGAATTCGTGGGCCAAGTCACCGTCCTCATCGAAGTATAGAGAGCTACAGACATAATGAGACATGAAAGCAGCAGGTATTAAAGAATATAATAAAGTAAGCTACGACTTTGTATTTCTTTTTACACAAGCGGGACTGCTGCTTCTTACTCATCGCAAATACTGTGCATAGTTCTGGTGCATCTTCGTTGTATTTGTTTAAGATGATCGTTTGTCAGTTGGAAAGTAATAAAAACTGCCGCAATGGCCAATGTATGCATCCAATTAGCTAAAGCAAGGTTTGAATTCAGTAATTTAATATCTATGTCAATCAACAACATTTTGATTATTATTGTTATCAATCATGTCAATCTTACAGATACATAGAATTTAGCAGTGTGTTGCAAAGCAAATGCAAACATGTTCTCTAACTCAACAAATAAAGTTCAATACTTGTCTGAGTGGAGAACATCTTGTGAAATTAAGACAAAAAATTATTCTGCTTTTTGCATACTAATGCGTTTAGCCTAGTTAGTTTTGCTTACAGTAAGGTCACTGCCTTGACAGACAATTACATTATGCATCATGCATGATGGTATCAAACATCAGCACATGGCTCCAGACTGCCACCAATTTGTTGGCAAAAGCAAATTTTCATTATTATTAAAATCCTAAAGTCATATTTTAACAGTTGACTGTTTCTTGCGCGGAATTGTATTGACTTATTACAGTTTAAAAAAATATATTTTACGTAATTTTCATATAAAATACCCTTCAAAAAGCTGCCACCAGTTTTGTGCTACTGCCACTAACTGAAAAACGTATTGGCAGTGCTACCACTAGTGTAGAATGTTACTCTGGAGCCCTGCATCAGCATGAAAATGTTCAATCCAAGACCTTGCTATACTAAACAGCCAGTGTTGATGAATGAACAGAAGTAAAGAACACTATCTTATCTTTTGAATTTCCATTCATGAACAGTAGCTGCTCTACAAACATAGTACACAAAACAATAAAATAATTGCATATTGCTAATATCATGAAAAAACATATTACTTCTACAATTTTGGGGTGTAAAAAGGTTTTACAAAATGTCTGGACATTGCAGTCTAGTTTTGGTAATCCATTTGCATCCATGATGTTTTTATTATTTTACCCCAGACTCCTTACCCCAGACTCTTTCCTGTTGGATAGTCTGTCATGCTGTTCTATGTATTCAAAAATATTGTTTCAAGAAAGAGATTCAACAAACTTAGAAACAGTCTGTTCTAATTGAAATCTTCAAATAAACATAGTTACGTTTTTATACGTTTTTTTCACATACGTTTAGTCATACTGTTGGTTGACTATATTAGAACCGCTACCTATCTTATAACAGTGGCCTGTAACAGGTGCGCCCCGTGTAGACTGTGGCAGAGCCTACCAGAATGGCATAACAGGTTCCTAGGAGGTAACCAACCATATTGCTATATTTACCTTCGTCTAGTAAACACAAATGGTGTCGCATTTCGGAAACTTGTAAGTCTCGCCAATGGCTGCTCATGAGTCTCTTTAGATGGATCATCGGCACTGCTTTGGCCAGCAAAGGGCCAATAACCTTTGGATTTAGAGACACTACCTCCCATCTTCAACGTTGGGACATAATTTTCTTTGTAGCAGTAACGTTAGCTACTCCAAGCATTGAAGTTTGTCAGCGCAGGATGACTTGTGACTCGTCTTGTGACTCTACAACAGAAAACATAAGGCAACAAAGTGAGAAAAAAAAGTATTTACGATGTTTAGCTAATGTCCTAAGTCGAGAAGTAGGCTATCTTACATTGGCTAAGCTAGTTGCTAGCACTGATGGATGGCTTACGTTGTTTTGTTTTATATACAAGCATGTAACGCTAATTGGGTAGCAAACGTCAAGTCAATGGTCTACTAATTTGTAACTACCTAGTTTTTCTTTCCAGTGAGACTGAGATCTGAGCCAGTTTGCAATTCACTCAGCAACAGCTTGCAGCAAAAGTGCTGGCTAAACTTCAGTAACATGTCAAGAGCTACAATGTGTTACCTAGCTATCAAACTAGTAGCACAGCAGCTGGAAAACTGGTAACTAGCTAGCTACAATGCCATGCAACACAGGGCTAACTTGACGGTAGGTTAGCTTGATCGCAATCAGTTTAATTGAGGGCATACCGTTACCAAATTCGCCTGAATATCAGTAAAGATTCTCCATAAATATATGAAGTGATGTCTTGATTATTCCGTAGCAAACGTGTGTACCGTTTTTGACCGGGCGCTGTTTAAGTAGTTTGCTTGCAAGCTAGTAACAAGCTATGAGTCTTGTCTCTTGATGGTTGTGAATGCTATGCTAGCTGAGCTTCAAGTCCTCTTCTTCTTCTTCTTGTTCTGAATTTCTGGCAGACTAGACGCTATATAGCGTATTGCTGACCCCGCCGGTTATTCTGCAACACCACGCCAAAATGTTCAAAGTGGGCCTTTAATGCAAATTTTCAGGTTCATACATTTATGTAGGAGTTCTTCCAGAATAGGTTTACGCGTTTTAATGTTCAATAAACAATTTGTTTGTTTTTCTGGACATGGCAAAACCACCCGGCCTTCGCTCTGATTGGCTCTGGTTGAGGACGTTCCAAACACTATTCGAATGTGTGACTTAGTGACATAGATAAATTACGGAGGAGAACGACCACAAACGAGGCGTTTCAGGCAGTTCAGCAGCAGTGTTTTCTGTGAGAGAGTAGCTCCCTTTTGCGTGGACTATGGGCTTTGTAACTTTTCAGACCTTTTACATGCACAAAAAGCTATATAACATACTAAAGGAAAGGGAAAAACCCGAAAAGCATAATAGGGCCCCAATACCTGTGAGGTACCGGAACAAGCTTCAAGTCGAAAACCTTGGCTTGCTTTACTGTATAGCCTGTTATCACTTCCGCTTTTGAAATGTTTGTTTGAAAAAGAAAAAGTAGTTGTGATAGTGTAAAATAGTGCATACAAGCTAATTTATTTTTGATAAATCGAATTATTATGAAGCCAATATTTTCCCTAGACAATTAGAAATTAAGGTATGTAAAAAGGTTTAAAAATATAAGAATTCTAATAGGAGACCTGACCAGGCTCATATTTATCATGCATCTCAGAGTAGTCAAAAATACAGTGTATCGGTACAGCAGGATAGATATGTAATAAGTGCTGACCCTAAATCAGCACTCACATCAGCAATCTTAGTACTACTCGGCTTTAATTCATACATATGGGCCAAAAAAGAAGTAGACATACTACATACTACATACCACATACTACATACTACATACTACACTATCATACTACATACTACACTAACATACTACATACTACACTAACATACTCATGAGTAATGTCGTGGTTGACACGATCCCAAAATAACATAATGAAGTAATAACACAAGTGTATGATATTCATCATTACTAAACACACGTATCTTAATCAGCATTTATAGCTTCAAGTGAACCTAAATTGGATTTTCAGAATCTGTAGGGTACAGCTAATGCCCAATACATTTTAAATATTGTCATAAGAAACAATAAAGATCACTGTATTTTTTTTAATCAATTTATTTGATAATTAGATATAAATACAAAAAGGTGGGTGAAACATACCGCAATACCTACTGTATACAAATCACAAATTAAAACCTGAAACAGATTAATTGAATGTAGCTCAAAGTAGATACATCATTAATTGTCAATGATACAAGTAATTCTCATAAAAGCTCATTATTCAGTCTCACGCTATATCTGATTCAATTCACATTTTGTCTAAAATAGAGAAAAATAAACTACTGCAAGTTGTAAAAATAGCCTATTGTATGGAACAAGGACATGGTGTTATAATATAGTGACCAAACAGTGGACGTTTTGCTCACAAATTCAAAAGAAACACAGCAATGTTCTATCAAAGATGACTGAGAAAATGCTGATGCAATAATTGTAAGAATTTTGTGTTGTCCAGCAACTCCCTCTAGTTATTCATAGCAGTTACAGTCTACATACAGCAAATAGACTTCTAACATGTGACTCTAAAGCAGCAAGTCTTAATCTCTTTTCTGTTTCACTATATCCCTCAATCAATGGCACGGACAAATTAGATCTCAACCCATTTTTTTTCTCGCATAACTAACATCTAGAGTTGATTGCTAGACATCTACTAACGTGAGACCATTTAGCACAGCTGTGCCTGTGGCCAAGTATCGCCGTCAGTCAAATCAGACAGTGTTAGTGACACTTGCCATTTCCTGTTTCATCTTGTCCCTGGCAACAGCGTAGCGTTTTACTATCTGCCGGACATGCTCTTCTTCCTCACGCTTTAGGATTCGCAGGAAGTTGCACAACTCGGGTAGGCTAAAAGCATCCCACTGTATTCAAAACATTCGTTAAATTACACAGTAATTTAGTGATTTTGTTTTATTTTCAATTTCAAAATACTTAAATTGAAGTGTGAAGGTGATTATTAGACTGGAGGAGGCTACAGATGGTATTGATTTGAGAATAAAGCTTACATTTACATCTCCTGTCTCGTTCTCTTTCAGAACCAGACTGAGTACTTTCTCACTGGGTCCAGCACACAGGCGTAGGTGCAGTGGACACTCATCATCAGACAGTTTACGCAGGTATACTGGGTGAAAACAAAGAAAAAGTAAAAACACTTCAGATACAGTACCATTGACATAAAATGACAATGTGATTGCATTATTTAAATGCATCATGAGTAAACTGGGTTATAGACTATAGTGCCTAGTTTTATTTGTGGTCAATCCAAAATAGTTCTTACTTTGATTGTGGCGCTCACTTCGTTCAAACAAGGCAAACTTTGCAGGATTATCCACAACAGTGAACTTGTTGAGAAGTGCTTGTATGACCTCTCGTGCCATTGTATGGCAGCTAATGTGTAGGTGCTTAGCTGTGTCTTTGGGGAGGTAGAAAGATGTCCAGCGTTTCACCAAACTTTCCTGTTCTCCTAGATCCAGTGTAGAGGAGAGCTTACGAGGGGGTGGCAGGGACACAGGTCTTGTAAGCTTAAATAGGACCCTGATAAACCCAGTGTATGACCCGTCTCTATTCTGCAACATAAAGAAACTGTTGTCAATGAAGTGTGAATATGTTTTTTTTAACTCAGTATGAATATTATGTAAATAAACACAAGTATTGCATCTGTTAAAAGCAATCTATTACTCACAATCACCATGTAGAGATTTCTGTCTATCTGAGCGTTGTATTCCTTCACCTTCTGCTGTATTTCCCCCACTGACAATACTTGTTTCCCCCAATCAATCTGTTCATCCTTAAAGAGAGTGAAAATAAATCTAGATGAATCTTTATTCATCGAGCCAACACGTCTTGTGATGAGTTATCAAAAAATAAATAAATCGGAAAGCTTAGATTAAAGGTAACAGTATCTAATTTTTCTAATTTCCTTAGAGGATAACTGACTTTGAGAACTAAAGCGCGCGCACGTGCACACACACACACACACACACACACACACACACACACAGGTAAAATAGTTACAATAAAAAAGACTGGATAGAATTACTGTCCAACGGTTACAATACCTAAGTCAATCAGTCAGTATAATTATGAATGATGAAAATATACAATGATGATATCATCAAGCTCTTACAAAATATATCATAGTATCAATGCCAAAGACTGCCTCACCGTTAGTCTTTTTGCTTTACCAAAAAGAGAAGTGCACGCGGTAAAAAACTGGTCCCATTCCACATCATCCTGACTACAGTATCCGCTACTTGTACTGCTACTGCTACTCCAGGACATTTTAGAGGATTTGATTATTAAGACAGCTGGCTGCTTAAATTATTTTGTACATCACATGAACATAAACCATCACCATGTTGTGAAGTTATTTTCAATATTTCTGAAAATTATTAATTACACTTTCAAGTAATTTATCTTTTCTTTCAGAGTTTCTGTCTAGCATCTTACTTGAAGCTGTCTGGTTGCAGCATTGAATCAGCTTGAGAGGCAGCAGGAGCAGGCAGCTCCATCTGCCCCTCCTTTGGCCATAAAATCTCAGGGAGACAATAGAGAATAAAGGCCACAGTCTGTTATTCTGATCTAGTCTGTGCCAGTGCTAACTTAGTTAACTAAGCTAAAGTATTCATCAACCATTTTCCAGAACTACCTACTAGACCAAAGCCTACATAAAAGACTAAAACAAAAAGACTGTTCAATTCCCTTGGAATTAGGCAAAATTGTAAAAAGAAATATTATATGAATAGGGTGGGTGGGTGCTGATTCTGTAATATACAACATTGGACAGAAGAATATGTGACATAAAAATATACTCCAAGAACTAAACTATACTAAAAGTGAGGAAGGAGTAATTAGTCAAATATTAATTATTAAACATTTATGCCCAAGAGACAAAAAGTAAAACACATTTCTAATTCAAATATGGACAATGATCTACATGTGTACATGCTTTCCAAAATACTATAAAATACTATCAAATACTGCTGTCCTCTTAATAATAATAGCTCCATGCTGTGGCCTTACATATAAGTAAACTATTTGCTTCGCTAAGCTAAAAACAGACGTTAAAAAGTGTAAATACTTTGGGCTTAATGAGGGGATCCTTCCTCAAAGCTGAAGATTAAAACAATGTTTTGTAATATTGGTGGAGAGCGAGTTTAATCGTTTGTTGAGTTGCTCGTATATGTGTGTGAATCATGTAGATCTAAAACAAGGGCATCTGCTTTATTGTTATGCTGCTAAACAACCTCAACCCCACAGCCCCTCCTCAACCACGGAGAGGTGATAAAGCCTGTATCTTTGTGAACATATGTCACACTGACAATAAACTGGGATATAGCAATTTACAGGCAACAATTTAGGGTCCCCATCCAGGTTCCAAATAAAGGCATTGTCTCATGGTGTTAGAAAGATGACAATGACTTAAACACACACTCACTGCCCTATTCCTCTGTCTCTCATACAAAAAGAAAACACATGCTGTCTGTCCCTTCTCTTTCTTACTTGCACAGTGCACGCACATAGACACACGTGCAGTCTTCTCGATCTGCCTAACCATCTGTCATACTTTTATCACCAACAATTAGTAAACTAACATTCCCCACACAAGAAGACGTTTAAGAAGCATGACAGATGCTGTTGAAGAAGAAAGACTGAAGCGTGACAAGGATTGGATTAAAACAGTACTTTCTGCTATAGAACAATCAAAGACAATTTAACATAACCCCATATCTTTTTTGCTTTTCAATATTTAAAGCAACTATAGGCAACTTTTTTCATATAAACGTATTATCAATACATTTCTTCTGATAGCACATTGTAATGTCTATGGTAGAATGAACAAATCACGGTTCAGATCAGTCCTCTTGAAGTCTTTTTTCATTCTCCCATAGACATTACAATGTGCTATCAGAAGAAATATATTGATAATCCAAAAAAGTTGGCTATAGTTTTTTTAATAACATATTTTTGTCTGAATGATATCAACAGTAGAGAACCGTAGCAATGGCCCGCTGTCAAACCTTACCACATTTGTGTCTGTCTCTATGGTGTCTTCAGAAAGATCATGTGGGTCTTTAGGGAAACTATCTTTTCTGCAGTCCAACTGTATAAGATTTTGACAGCGGTGGTGACAGGTGAATCCACAGTCTGAGGGAGAAAAAGAGAGATAACTGTCAATACACAAATGTATCGTGTTTGAAATGTTCTTTTCCGGCTGGACAAAGAGTCAGCCATACTTGGTGTGTAGTGCCCTCTGCTGTGTATTTTTAAACTGTTGATTACTTTTACTGATCTCTTTAAAGATACACCTAATGAGATGGGCAAAACCTCTAAACTATCAAATAGAAAGGTTATTCCAACAACTTCATATTTAATGGCTCCTTATTATATCCTGGTTCTTTATGAGGGTTAAGACCTTTAGGGTTAAGCCTGTCGGTCAGAATGTAGGCTGTGTATTAACGTAAGTTATGTTATTAACACTTATCTGTTAATATATTCAATTAGTTAAACAGAATTCTAGCAGGGGGGAAAAAGCAGATATGCTTGGAGTCGAATGGGATTTAAAGCGTTCCAATATTCCCATGCTCTGGCTGTCCCTTAACTTTGAAAAAGACAGACCTTCCTGCTGATAGGCTCATGCGCTCAGACATTGTTTCACCAGATTAGATTTAAAAAGAAAAGACTCAAAGTAGTGATGTCTGAATAGCAGGAATAAGGATCCAAAATGGCAATACTTGACAAGCTAAAAGGGTGCAATGCGTTACAAATGTTTCCACTCTAAAATTCTCTAAATGAGATAGAAGTTCTTCTTATTCATCAAAAGGCATGCAGAATTTGTCTTGGTACCCTATGCTGGTAAATCAAAATGACAGTGTAGTTTAATATAAATAAAAGGATAATAGGGGTGACCAAACATGCACACAGATTAAAAATTAGCGAGCACATGCACACACCAAGATGAAATTGGGCTACTGACCCAAATATGGTGATTTTACTCACTGGCACAGTGCAAGCTTTGTTTGTAGAGACCCCAGATGAAGTCCCCACACAGATCACACCAAGTGAGCTGGGTGTGACTGCAAGGCTGGAAGTCATGTCCTTCACCAGCTTCACCTGTATACCATGATGGTTCCTCAACCCTGAGACTGCTGCCCACCAAAACAGCCTCCCGGTACTGGCTAGGCCTCTCAGTGCCCCTCACATGCCCTGGTAGTGGGACTGATGGAGCAGCCAACTCAATGCGATCATTCGGAGTAAGGTCCTTCAGTTCAATCAGTTCCCACTTCGACATCCTGACCCTGCCACGGGGACCGGCATTGTAAGTGAACTGTCTGAGGCTAGCACAGGGAAATCATTGCATTGTGCATCATTGACAATGATATGGAAATTTCCAGATGATGATGATGATGAAGGGATTCCTCTCAATTTAGTCCATTTTCAGTGTGATCGGAGTCCTTATGCACTGAAACACAGTAATGTATGAATTATAAAATACTCTTCAGCTATAAGATTGAGCAATTTAGATTAAAAAAAAAAAGAAGCTATTTAACAATGTATTTTATTTAGCTACTTTGAATACCCAATGAAACTAAACAGATTTTAGTTTATACTACAAATTGTATAAATTACATTTAAATAAAAAGGAATAAATGAACTAAATATAATTTTATTTTGGGCAAAACTGGGATTCATAAAATTATAACATGAATGGGGGACAAATCCTATATTATTTTAATCTAGCATGAGGACTAAAGAGTCTTCCTTTAATGCTATAAATTTACTATGAAGACAGTGTTTCTGCCACCAAACCTAAAATAATGGTTCCTGTGTGTTTTCATTAAACCAATTTTACAACACAGGCAGCATGGAATATTAGACTAACTGCGATTGTTGAGGTGATTTAACGTTTGAAATGGGGCCGTATATCTCGTTCTAAACAAATTTAGCCTATGTTCAAACTCTTCAGTTAGTTCCCCGTTTGAACCCCCTGTGACTTGAATATGAACGAAAGTGGGGCTCCCTAACAAGGCTAAGTGGGTCACAGCATGTCGCAAGCCCAACACAGCCTAAAGGGCTAAAACGTTATACAATTTTGTCTTTGATTACAACACGCGACAGTTCGTTGTACATTGATCGTTACAAATACGTAGGCTTTAATGTTACAATGATGTCCAACTAACCGACACTATACCTTCACTACAATAAAGTCGGTTTAGTTTTCGCGATTTTAATACATTCCTGGCCTAACATAGCAGAACAAACTAGTTCGACTTACCTAATATATAGCCTATAACATGTTGTACCAAAACAATAAAGAAACAAGCGTTCCATGGTTGACAAATCTTTACTCCGGCGCATGCACGTTGAGACCAAAGGATTATTTTGTTAATCCCGAATTACTGTCCTGCAGAACGATAGCTGCATCTCCTGGTGTTGACACTCAGTATGCCACATATGCCATAGGCTACATAGCGAAGTGAAACTGTTAATAGATTTTTATTTCAAGCAATCAATTATTTAACGTTTCAAGGTTAGCTATACCTTCTGAAAGTATTGGAAATGCACTTATGAGGGAATTAGCAGGCTAAAATATATTTAAAACATTTATTTGGATTTTATCCCAAAACAAAACAAGCCTCAAGGTTCAATATGGTGCAATAAAATGAGCAATAGATGCCTATATAAGGCATATCCTTTGATGTGCATGCATGGTTGGCGTTATGGTTGGGAGACCGGAATTCAGATCCCACCTATTCACATGGTGTCCAAAAACTGTGGGGCAATTTTTGGGAATAAGGTCAGAGGGTGGTGTAGGCTAACAAAGACGTGGTTGTATACCAAAACCTCAATTTATTTAATTGAATAGGGATTGAGGATGCATGCAAGTTTAAACCACTTATACATTTTTGTCAGAGAGTCAGTCAGATTATATCCATGCAGTTTTTGTTTTTTGTCCAACAGGATACAGAAGCTCCCAATTTGATAAGACATACACACTCCTTATTGTGTGTGTGTGTGTGTGTGTGTGTGTGTGTGTGTGTGCGTGTGTGCGCGCGCGTGTGTGTGTGTGTGTGTGTGTGTGTGTGTGTGTGTGTGTGTGTGTGTGTGTGTGTGTGTGTGTGTTTTCATGTTCGCTTGGGGGGAAACTGTAGAAAGCTAGTTCAGGGGAGAGGTGACAGGTCACATGGTAATACTGTAGATTGATAATCCATTTTGAAACACTCGTTTTAAACCTTATAACAGAGTTATCTTAATTCAATTCTGGACTAGAAACTTTTAATAAAACTTAATACTGAGCTCTGTTTTTTGTAGCTTTTGGAATATTTATTTGTCCTTGGAGTATCTTGGCAAACTAATTGCAATCAAAACACCAGGCTTAAATAATGTTTGACCAGTACTAAACAGGATTAAATCTATAAAATTACAAATAATCTCTGGCAAAGAAAATGTATGAATATATAAATTAATTCAAAATCAAGCTGTTTTTGTGTATGGCTTCCCATAGCCATTGCCTGCTGCATTAGCTCCACTGCATATGTGACTGCTCTCTTGTCAGTTAAAGAGTCAGCAGATTGTTTCAGAGGAATGGGCGCAGAATGACTGCTATACTGAATGGAAGAAGACCAGACTGTTTATTGAATGGCGGGATGGGAATGATTTTTGTCCCAGGTGTCTGTGAATTATAAACCACAATCTGCAACACAGTGAAGACCCACAAGTAGAATGTGGAGAAAATAAATTTTTTTTACCAACTGGCTCACTTATTGCTTCTAACTGTTCTGTGTAAATTAACTATTCAAAACATTGATTCTAGGTTGCATAGTACAAACCTTACTTTACAAGGCTGGAACTTTTTCTAGCCTTGAGTAAGACATTCATCATATGTGTCAGTTATGCCTGATCAATGGGGACAGAGGATAAAAGAACAGAGACTGTGAGTACCCCCATCATTGATAGTTTGGACGCAGACACAGAAATAGAAGCAAATTGACCAATTTAAAGTAGGTAATACTTCTAAAAAATAAAATAGAATAACAAGGAAACTTGTGAAAAACGTATGAAAGAGGTAAAACAAACTGCCACATTTTACTGTGGGGGTATTGTGTAAATATACCAAGTTTAATCAAAATTACCCCGATCCCGACAGGACAGCAATCAGTCCAGTAAAGACAAACGAAAATAGATGGGATGTTGTTTCACATGTGACTGGTACAGCCATACATCCAGAGTACTCATTTTTTACACTGACCCATACTTTGTATCTGCAACCAGACTTTTGTTCACAACTCACAAGGCTTCCCCATCCACGCCACGCAGGCAGCCAGCAGTTTTAGCAAAGCGTTCAGGTTCGTTAGGTGCAATTGCTCAAACTTTATAAACAATAGCGCATAACACATCATGGTTCATTATCCGTGTGGAATAGTAATTTATCAAATTGGCTGCTAAAACGTTGACACGCCAGAGATGCATACTGGTGTTAGTTTATTGAGGACTAGTTTCTTTCTAATTTACAAAACATTTTTCCTGTTAGCTACTAGTTTTAGTCTTGGTAAACTATGTAATAGTCTTATTTTATTTACCAAATTAAGAATGATAAAACAATGTTTTTGCAGATTATTTTATAGTGGACTACAAGAAACGAGAGCAACTTCTGGATTGACTGATTGCAAGGCACTTGTCCCTGTGTGTAAGTATCATAAAGGTTTGTTTGCCACATTTCTTATTTCATGCAATAATCCAATAGTCCCATTGGCTTTTTGTCGAGGGAACCCATGGCGATGATAACTTTCGGGTTGGCCTACAAAAATACGTCATCCCTGATCCTCCCAATCAAGCAACAGGCCAAACGGGATTCCGTGAAATTTGAATGGCTGCGTTTGGTTTCTGGGTACAGCATTTACTGTTCGTTTTGGTCACAGCAGCACTTATTTAGAAAAGTTTGGAATTTTATCTAAAACTATGAACACTTTTGAGAGCAGCAGAAGGTTAAAAATATGAACACCTTTAAAACTCGTAACCACGCGACATTTAGTTGCGATCCAGAACGTTTGGTACCCCCTGCTGTACTGGGGTGTAAACTAGCGCAAACTCAGATCAGTAGCGAAAAAGTGTACCGTCACAGCCTCAGCGAACAAGCCAAAGAGAACCAAGCCAACAGGAAAAGTTCGCTTTTGCTTGAAGTATACTGGAGCCTTTATACTGTCTGTCTAGGGATGTGACTATGAAGGACCAAAGCTGCCAAAATTAAAAATAAATATGTAAATAAATAAATGACTCAAAAATAAATAAAATACCATGGATTTTATTTTCCTTTGGAATAATTCTCCTATTTATTTACTTTCCTATTTACATTTCTTTTTTGCTTTTTACATTTCCTTTTACATTTGCTTTGCAATTCCCCTCAGATACTTCCAATTAACCTTTTTGCTTCTGTATTATTTTCTTTATACATTTCTTCAGAAGTTGCTTTTTATATTTCCTTTTACATTTCTGTATGCATTTCATCTTCATTATGCAAATGATGGGGCTGTCATTTAAAATGTGTCACTGGGTCAACCTTTCGCCTATTGGTTGATCAACATCAGAGTGCATGGATTGACTATGCATGGCTTTCTCCCACACCGGTATGAAGGACCAAAGCTGCCATAATTTTAAATAAATACATATATAAATAATCATCATCATCATCATCTTCATCCACTTTGTCCGGGGTCGGGTCGCAGAGGTAGCAGTTCCAGCAGGGCATCCCAAACTTTCCTTTCCCGGGCCACATTAACCAGCTCTGACTGGGGGATTCCAAGGCGTTCCCAGGCCAGTGTGGAGATATAATCCCTCCACCTGGTCCTAGGTCTGGCCCGCGGCCTCCGCCCAGCTGGACGTGGCTGGAACACCTCCCTAGGGAGGCGGCCAGGTGGCATCCTAACTAGATGCCCGAACCACCTCAACTGGCTCCTTTCTACGCAAAGAAGCAGCGGCTCTACTCCGAGTCCCTCACGAATGGCTGAACTTCTCACCCTATCCCTAAGGGAGATGCCAGCCACCCTCCGGAGGAAAGTCATTTCCGCCGCTTGTATCCGCGATCTCGTTCTTTCGGTCATGACCCACCCTTCATGACCATAGGTGAGAGTAGGAATGAAGATAGACCGGTTTCCTGCTGAGAACCATGGCCTCAGATTTGGAGGTGCTGATCCTCATCCCAGCCGCTTCACACTCGGCTGCGAACCGATCCAATGAGTGCTGCAGGTCGCAGACTGATGATGCCATCAGGACCACATCATCTGCAAAAAGCAGTGATGCAATCCTCTGCCCACCCTCCCCCGCGGCTACGCCGTGAGATCCTGTCCATGAATACCACAAACAGGATAGGTGACAAAGCGCAGCCTTGGAGGAGGCCAACCCTCACCGGAAACGAGTCCGACTTACTCCCAAAGACCCGGACACAGCTCTCGCTTTGGGAGTACAGATATTGGATGGCCCTGAGTAGAGACCCCGTCACCCCATACTCTCGCAACACCTCCCACAGTATCTCCCGGGGAACCCGATCATACGCCTTCTCCAAATCCACAAAACACGTGTAGACCGGATTGGCATACTCCCAGGCCCCCTCAAAGATCCTCGCGAGGGTAAAAAGCTGGTCCGTTGTTCCACGGCCAGGCCGGAAACCGCATTGTTCTTCCTCAATCCGAGGTTCGACTATCGGTCAAACCCTCTTTTCCAGCACCCTGGAGTATACTTTCCCGGGGAGGCTGAGTAATGTGATGCCTCTGTAGTTGGCACACACTCTCCGGTCCCCCTTTTTGAACAGGGGAACCACCACCCCGGACTACCAGTCTTTAGGTACTGTCCCCGACTTCCACGCAATGTTGATGAGACGTGTCATCCATGACAGTCCCTCAACACCCAAAGCCTTCAGCATTTCTGGGCAGATCTCATCAACCCCTGGGGCTTTGCCACTGTGGAGTTGTTTGACTACCTCAGTGACCTCCGCCAGGGAGATTGATGCTGATCCCCAATCATCCTCCAGCCCTGTCTCTACTATGTAGGGTGGGTTTGTCGGGTTCAGGAGTTCCTCAAAGTGTTCCTTCCACCTCCCAATCACCTTGTCAGTTGAGGTCAATAACGTCCCATCCTTACTGTATACAGCTTGGATGGTTCCCTGCTTTCCCCTCCTGAGGTGTCGGATAGTCTTCCAGAACCGCTTTGGTGCCAGCCGAAAGTCTTTCTCCATGGTTTCTCCGAACTCCTCCCACACCCGCTGCTTTGCTTCTGCCACGGCCGAGGCTGCAGTCCTTCGGGCCTGTCGGTACCTTGCAAACTGCCTCCGGAGTTGCCCGGGATAGCATGTCCCGTAAGGCCTCCTTCTTCAATTGGACGGCTCCCCTGACCACCGGTGTCCACCAGGATGTTCGAGGGTTACCGCCCCTTGAGGCACCTAAGACCTTGAGACCACAACTCTCAGACACAGCTTTAGCAACGGAGGCTTTGAACATCGCCCACTCCGGTTCAATGCCCCCAGCCTCCACAGGGATGCCAGAGAAGCCCCGCCGGAGGTGTGAGTTGAAGGCCTCCCGGACCGGGGACTCCTCCAGACGTTCCCAGTTCACCCGCACTACACGCTTGGGCTTACCAGGTCTGTCCAGAGGCTTCCCCCGCCACCTGACCCAACCCACCACCAGATGGTGATCGGTTGACCGCTCTGCCCGCCTCTTCACCCGAGTGTCCAAAACATATGGCCTCAGGTCCGATGATACGATAACAAAATCGATCATCGACCTTCTGCCTAGGGTGCTCTGGTACCAGGTACACTTATGAGCATCCTTATGTTCGAACATGGTGTTCGTTATGGCCATTCCATGACTAGCACAGAAGTCCAATAACAAGCCACCACAAGTCTCTTCTTCTCCGTCCCGTGGGCTCACCACCCGCGGGAAAAACCAAGGGGGTCGGGTGCGCTGCCAGAAAGGTGGCAGTGAAGGCAGAGGTTTTCGACGGATCGGACCCGGGTGTCAGAGGCTGGCTTTGGGGACGTGGAACGTCACCTCTCTGGGAGGGAAGGAGCCGGAGCTTGTGCGGGAGGTGGAACGCTACCAGCTGGATCTTGTGGGGCTTACCTCTACGCACAGCCTCGGCTCTGGAACCTCACTTCTGGATAGGGGTTGGACTCTATTCTTCTCCGGAGCTCCCCAGGGTGAGAGGCGCAAGGCTGGTGTGGGGATACTCACAAGTCCCCGGCTAAGTGCCTCTATGTTGGAGTTCACCCCAGTGGACGAGAGGGTCGCCTCCTTACGCCTGCGGGTCATGGGGGGGAAAACTCTGACAGTTGTCTGTGCCTATGCACCGAACAGCAGTTCGGAGTATTCGGCCTTTTTGGAGACCCTGGATGGAGCCTTGTATGGGGCTCCTGAGGGGGACTCTGTAGTCTTGCTGGGGGACTTCAACGCCCATGTGGGCAATGATGGAGACACTTGGAGAGGCGTGATATATAAATAAATGACTCAAAAATAAATAAAATGCCATTGAATGTGCCTTTGTATTAATCCCCCTATTTATTTGCTTTCTTTTTTAATTTAATTTAACATTTCTTCATTGCTTTTTACATTTCCGTTGCATTTCAACTATTTATTTCTGTATAATTCTTTTATATATTGCTTTTTACATTTCCTTTTCCATTTTCATTTAGGTTTCCTTTTATGTTTCTTTTTACATTTCTGAAGGCATTTCTTCGTCATAATACAAATGAGGGGGCGGAGCTATCACTTCCTCTCCTTCCTTGCAACTGCTTCCTTCCAGTGCCTTTTCTGAGTTGAACATGATGGCACCACCCCCTCATAATTAGGGGGAATTAATACATAGGTAAATACATTTTATTTATTTTTGAGTCATTTATTTATTTAAAATGTTGACAGCTATGGTCCTCCCGACGCACAAACATGTAATTCAATGAAGAAACAAAATGTACAAAAAAAGCATTTTGAACAACAATAATTGGACGATTTAGCCTCAATCATGACTCAAGATTGGACAAAGCTTTATTTAGAATTTCATTCAAATTTTCTCATGCGCTATTTCTGTAATCATCCTACAGCTACAGCTACATAAAATAAAATAAAAAATTATACAGCTATGCAATGTGTTTTGTATCGGCTAGTGTTGGGTCTTGTGATAAAGTGTAGAGCCAGACAGATCACAGTTTAGAATTATATTTTTCTATCTATAGCTTGTTTGTCGAAATTGAGTTTGTAACATAGATTTGATGCTAGCATGTTTATATAACTGTTGTTACTTTTAACAAAAACCTGATGATAAAACATTAACCTGATTCTAATGATGTGGAGTACATATCATAATTCAGCAATTGAACTTTGAAATACACATTTTCACACAAAAGCAATGCAAGTTGTCCTAATTCTAAGAATAAATGAACAATAAATCAAATACGATCTATTACCCATGACCTTCTCTTTGTGCAGGCTGTCGTTCTCTGGCATCACAGAGGAAGGCTGTGCTTCGCTGGCCTCTGCTCTGAGGACCACCCTCTCCCACCTGAGAGAGCTGGACCTGAGATAAAATCATCCAGGATTTTCTACCAGGAAAACACTTGCATACGTCTCCCGCTCCCCAAACCGCTCTGTAGAGTAGGAGTGTATTTAGATCGGACTGCAGGCATTTTATCATTTTACAACATCGATAAGGACAGAATGGTCCACCTGCATTCATTACACACTACATTCATTGAGCCTCTATACACAGTCTTCCAGTTGTTGCCCTGGAAGATTATGAATAAGGCGGAGCCCTTCCTGTCTTTGTGCCAACTGGAGAAGCCAGCTCCTGAAGGAGGCTCCTAGGTGTCCATGGAAACACAACATGTCAATCTGCTTGTAATGACATGTTGACCCTGTCAAATATGTTGTTGAGAATTTTTATTGTATTTTTCATTTTTTCAATAACTCTTTATTTTATTTGATCAAATAAAACAAAAACAGACTGGAACGGAGGTGACCACTTAAACTGCGTTAATCTGCATTAAACCTGTGTTTCATTTAGAAAACCAGCGTAAACAATATCCATATTTTTAGCTGAAGAATTTGCAATGTATTGGGGTGTTAAAAACAAACAATTTGGTATAATTTATTAAACTTTGTGTATTCACGAATCACGATTATCTGGTCTAGATCGTTTCTAACTCTTTACATAGCAGGATCGAGTTGAGTTAGACTTGTCCAGATGCTTTTAGCATTTGACTGGAGATGTGATGTCTACAGCCACCAGTAGGTAGAGTTACTGTTCTACATGACCAGTATTGAGTTCTAAAAAAAGACAGCAATTATCACCACAATGTTTCCTCTTGTGTTTTCCAAACGGATACATTTAATCAGATTTAATATCTGCTAATTAAAATTTATAAATAAATAATACATTGTAATGCATGGTCTCATCTTTTGAGTGGTGTAGGGTGCAGTGTGAATGGTACCAGTTGAATCAAAGGCTGTTATATGTACAGTATATAACTACTTAAAAGGACCTGTAGGTCTAGTCTGCACTAGTGTACACGAGGGAATATCAAGGTTTGGGAAGTGTCATATTTAACCCTTAAACACCGTATTGTATCATATTTTGAAACCTAAAGTTTCATTTAACCGTTGCTTAAAATTGTTGAGAAAGTGTAATGCTGCAAAACCATTGAATCCTTATTGACCACGTAGGATAGTTCTTGTACTTGGTACCAAATTGTCTTTAGGCATTATTTGAGCCTGTGAAATGGCTTGATATGATTTAGACTTTAATTGGGACAGCCAGGGAGACATTCATGGAGACTGAGAGGCACATGAAATAACAAAGGACACCAGTGACTCTCAATGCTAGCGTCAGACCCAACTGGGCCACTTAATCAAAAACGTTTTACCAGATACAATAAGAAATGCTTAAAAGGCTACAACAGACTCCTAATGAGGAAATAATGATCCAATGTTTCCTACAACACACTTGATGTGAAGTGTGTGTGTGTGTGTGTGTGTGTGTGTGTGTGTGTGTGTGTGTGTTTGTGTGTGTCTCACAGGTTATTGAGAGGAACCAAGATACTAATGTCTCCTATAACTCCTGTATCCTATGTCCTACTTTCTCTTATAACTCCTGCATCCTATGTCCTAATTTCTCTTATAACTCCTGCATCCTATGTCCTCATTTCTCTTATTACTCCTGCATCCTATGTCCTCATTTCTCTTATTACTCCTGCATCCTATGTCCTACTTTCTCTTATAACTCCTGCATTCTATGTCCTCATTTCTCTTAATACTCCTGCATCCTATGTCCTCATTTCTCTTATAACTCCTGCATCCTATGTCCTCATTTCTCTTATAACTCCTGCATCCTATGTCCTCATTTCTCTTATTACTCCTGCATCCTATGTCCTCATTTCTCTTATAACTCCTGCATCCTATGTCCTCATTTCTCTTATTACTCCTGCATCCTATGTCCTCATTTCTCTTATTACTCCTGCATCCTATGTCCTACTTTCTCTTATAACTCCTGCATTCTATGTCCTCATTTCTCTTATTACTCCTGCATCCTATGTCCTCATTTCTCTTATAACTCCTGCATCCTATGTCCTCATTTCTCTTATAACTCCTGCATCCTATGTCCTCATTTCTCTTATTACTCCTGCATCCTATGTCCTCATTTCTCTTATAACTCCTGCATCCTATGTCCTCATTTCTCTTATAACTCCTGCATCCTATGTCCTCATTTCTCTTATTACTCCTGCATCCTATGTCCTACTTTCTCTTATAACTCCTGCATCCTATGTCCTCATTTCTCTTATTATTCCTGCATCCTATGTCCTCATTTCTCTTATAACTCCTGCATCCTATGTCCTCTCCTCTGCCTCAATCCTTTCATTGTCTTCTCTGTTCATCGTCCCCTCCATCGCTCCATCCCTCCATCCTCCCGTCGCTGTTGCCATTCGTCAGTCGATCCTCTTCTCTGATTCCCGTCTGATATCCCTCCATTATCTCCTCCATCCCTCCATCTTCTCCTCCATCCCTCTATCCTCCCCTCTACCCCTCCATCCGCTCCTCCATCTTGGTTTTGTTCACCCCTGCCCTCCAGCTGATGAGGTCTGTGACCGCGGCATGTCCTGACATCCCTCGTATCTACAGCATCGGGAAGAGTCACATGGGTCTCAAGCTCTACGTCACGGAGATCTCTGACCACCCCGGGAATCACGAGCTGGGTGAGATTATCATCATTTATATAATTTATAACCACTCCTTTTTGAGTTGGGGGAGATTAAAATAATTTATATAACTTAATAACATATAACTCCCCTTAGAGCTGGATGAGGTTATAAGAGTTCCCCATAGAGCTGGATTAGAACATGGGTATGATGCATTATAATAACTCTTCTCAGAGCTGGGTGAGGTTATAAGAGTTCCCCATAGAGCTGGATTAGAACATGGGTATGATGCATTATAATAACTCTTCTTAGAGCTGGGTGAGGTTATAAGAGTTCCCCATAGAGCTGGATTAGAACATGGGTATGATGCATTATAATAACTCTTCTTAGAGCTGGGTGAGGTTATAAGAGTTCCCCATAGAGCTGGATTAGAACATGGGTATGATGTTCTATGGTAGCAGCATAGTATAGTCCTGTATTAAAGGCTGCATAGAGTTAGGATGAGGCAGAGAAGACTTATACTATTACTATAGAAACAGTATTGTAGCCATGTACTGCTGGCTGCATAGAGTTAGGATAAGGCAGAGAAGACTTATACTATTACTATAGAAACAGTATTGTAGCCATGTACTGCTGGCTGCATAGTAAAGCCTTGTTAGAGCAGAATGAGTTTCCCTCTCACTGGCACTGAGAACACACACACACACACACACACACACACACACACTCAAACACACATACACACACACAGTGGCACTGAGCTGTTGAATAGTTTTTTTTGGCCTCTCCACATTCCCCCAGACCACAGAGACAGCGGCCAGGCTGCTTGTAAGAGCTCCCCATCAACACACACACACACACACACACACACACACACACACACACACACACACACACACACACACACAGGTGTGGGAAAAAATGCTTTAAAGTAAGAATGCTTTTCAAAAAATACTGTATAAATGTTAATTGTTTATTTTTTTATCAATTAACTAAATACAATTGGAGTGTGAAGAGAAAATCAATATCAAATCAATATTGGGTGTGACCACCCTTTGCCTTTAAAGTAGCATCCCCTGCCTAAAACGTATGTAAAGTATTGTATACCATTACGTTACAATCATTTCTAATGCGTAGCGCTCTGAGATTACCGGCTGGGCCGTAGGTCAATTCAGCTACGAGGGCATCGATATGAACCATAACTTTGTCGACCTCAACACAGTGATGTGGAATGCCATGGAGCTTGAGACGGATAAATCTAAACTCATCAACCACTACTACCCAATCCCAGAGTTCTACAGCTCAGAGGAAGCCTTTGTGAGTGGTCACTGTTCTGACTACAGCTGGTCAATGATGATGATGATGAGTCTCTTTCTAGTTTTAAGTTTGATTCTTGTAACCCATGAGGTTTAGTTTACATTTGACCAGATATATAAAACTAAAGGTTTAGCTGAAACTGTCTTTTTAAATCTCTTTAATTTAAATCTTTCTAAATTAGTTTTATTTAATTTTTTATAGTTTCCTTCATTGACATATAACTTAAATGTCTTGATTAAATATTACTTAGGGAATAGGACAATTATGTCTGCTTTGATAATGGTATCATTGTCCTCACCCCCATTATACAGTTCCTATAACCTTGCCTTTATTTTTTTTGCCTGATACCAGCTCTAATACCAACATATGAACAGTCCCGATTACTAGAGTTCTGCTGATCGTCACCTTCCATAACTCTCCTCCGTCCCTGCAAGGTTGCCGTGGAGACGCGTGCGGTCATCGGCTGGATGCATAGCGTCCCATTTGTCCTGAGCGCTAACCTCCACGGCGGGGAACTGGTGGTGGCCTGCCCCTTCGACATGACGAGGGACTGGTCGCCGTGGGAACGCAAGGCCACGCCTGACGAGAGCTTCTTCCGCTGGCTGTACGCCAGCACCAACAACGTGACGGCCGACCCTGAGCACAGGCCCTGTCACAACTGAGACTTCCTCCGCCATAACAACATCATCAACAGCGCCAACTGACACACCGTACCAGGAAGTAAGGCGTAATTACACATGTGTGTAGTCAATAAATCAATATTCTGCATTCTACAATGAAATAAAATTATTAAACAATAATTAACTTTCTCTGACTCAACGTTTCCAAGTGACCTCCTCATGTGTCTTTTTGTCCTTTTTCTGCCCAGGTATGAATGATTTCAGCTACCGGCACACCAACTGCTCTGACATGACTGTGGAGCTGTCCTGTGACAAGTTCCCTCACGTCAGCGAACTGCCTAAGGAGTGGGAGAACAACAAGGAATCTCTGCTGGTCTACATGGAACAGGTCTGGAATCAGCTTAAAGAACACACACCACACACCTTAACAATGCTGGGCTACATGGGACAGGTCTGGAATCATCTTAAATACTACATAACACACACCTTATCGCGCTGGGCTCCATAACAACAGGTCTGGAATCAGCTTAAAGAACACATGCCACACACCTTAACACTGCTGGGTTACATAACAACAGATCTGGAATCAGCTTAAAGAACACATACCACACACCTTAACAATGCTGGACTACATGGAACAGGTCTGGAATCATCTTAAATAACACATACCACACACCTGAACAATTCTGGACTACATGGAACAGGTCTGGAATCATCTTAAATACTATATAACACACACCTTAACACTGCTGGGCTACATAACAACAGGTCTGGAATCAGCTTTAAGACTACATACCATACACCTTAAAACTGCGGGGCAACATAAAAACAGGTTTGGAAGCAGGTTTCTGAACACACACCATACACATGAAAACAACCTATAGACAGATTCTGCAGCAGGACCTAGGTATTCAATTCTCCATTAAATGCCATAGTTTTAGTCTTTTTGCTGTGTGTTTCCTAGGCGCATCGGTGCTTGAAGGGAGTGATCTGGGAACAAGACACCGCGGCTGGCATAGCAGACGCCATCATTAAAGTGGATGACATCGACCATCACATCAGATCAGGCAGCTCCATTTTGTCTGTTTTCAGCCTCACCCAGTTTTGAAAAGCTGGCGGCCATTTTGGGCGCCAATTTTCTACTGTCTTCCCACAGTGACAGACGGGGACTACTGGCTTCTTCTTAACCCTGGTGAGTACGAGGTGACGGTGAGTGCAGAGAACTACTACCCCTCCACGCGCACCTGCTGCGTCATGTACGACCACTACCCCAACATCTGTGACTTCTGCCTGGCAAGACACCCAAACAGAGGCTGAAGGAGGTCCTGGCTAAAGGCTGGAAAATACCTCAGGACCTACAGATCAAACTACGACAGTTGAGGCTAAGGAAACTGAGAGCAGGCACCTAGGCTCTCAAGCCTGGTTTATACTTCTCCTTGAGCGCTTTAGCGAACGTAAACGTTCATTTGGCGCTTCCGTTCGAACTGTAGTTTGCCTACATACTTCAACGTAAGTTTAATGGGCCCACTAGGTGGCAGTGTTGCATTCAGTAATCCAGAATCTACAGAAAACCAAAGAAGAAGCACAGACACGGAAACTCTCGTTCATGTCCCGCGAAAGTATAAACAACGAGACGAATGTTGCTCACTGCTTTTCATATTTTCTTATATCAAATCAAATCAAGTTAATTTATAGGGCATGTTTAAAACAAGCAGCACTGACTAAAGTGCTGTACATTCACATACATACAGTTTATCAAACAATACAGATAACAGTTGTAACATCCATCCGTCCATTAGCTATACCGCTTATCCTTTGCAGGGTCGCGGGGGGGCTGGAGCCTATCCCAGCCGACACAGGGCGAGAGGCGGGATACACCCTGGACAGGTCGCCGGTCTATCACAGGGCTGTATATGTAACAAATACAGCCTAAATGTAGGCTACAAGCTAAGACTTGCTAAGTGCATAGAAAACTATTAAGATGTTTCAAAGGTTATTGAAAATTGAAAAGGGATTATATCTCCACACTGGCCTGGGAACGCCTTGGAATCCCCCAGTCAGAGCTGGTTAATGTGGCCCGGGAAAGGGAAGTTTGGGATGCCCTGCTGGAACTGCTACCTCCGCGACCCGATCCCGGACAAAGCGGATGAAGATGATGATGATGATGATGATTTTTAAAAACAATCAAAAGCATCCAGTGGCCACACCCTCCTGTCCAAAGCACCATAGTTTCTGGAGGGCGGTGACAGGACCCTTCAGCTCCACAAATCAACAGAGAGCTGTGATTGGCTGACAGAGGTCCAGCTGACTCCTACGCCACCCGGTCCTAGGTCTGCCCCGCGGCCTCCGCCCAGCTGGACTTGCTTGGAACACCTCCCTAGGGAGGCGGCCAGGTGGCATCCTTACTAGATGCCCGAACCACCTCAACTGGCTCCTTTCTACGCAAAGAAGCAGCGGCTCTACTCCGAGTCCCTCACGAATTGCTGAACTTCTCACCCTATCCCTAAGGGAGATGCCAGCCACCCTCCGGAGGAAACTCATTTCTGCCGCTTGTATCCGCGATCTCGTTCTTTCAGTCATGACCCACCCTTCATGACCATAGGTGAGAGTAGGAACGAAGATAGACCGGTAGATTGAGAGCTTTGCCTTCTGGCTCAGCTCTCTCTTCGTCACAACGGTGCAATAAAGCGACTGCAACACCGCACCCGCTGCTCCAATTCTCCGGCCCATCTCTCGTTCCATTTTCCCCTCACTCGAGAACAAGACCCCGAGATACTTGAACTCCTTCACTTGGGGTAAAGACTCATTCCCTACTTGGAGTACACAATCCATCCATTTTCAAAAATGTTTCCCATTATTGAGCTTTAATCTGAATAAAGATCATTAATTACAATCTGTTATAAATGTGTCTTCATGGAAGAGCAGTGACGACAAAAACTATTTTGGTTGACTCCCTTGACAAACATAAATTTAGCAGACGCTTTTATAATAATAATAATTCATTTTATAGCGCTTTTTCTTGATACTCAAAGCTCTTTACACAATTATGTCACCAATTAATACCACAGAATGAACAACAAATGGACCGACAGCTATCAAACACAACAGTGATACCACTGAGTGATACCACAGCACCCAATTTTCACCAAACTAGCTCAGCCAACATACCGACTCCAGGTGAATTGTCAGTGACTGGTCAGGGCACTGGTAGGAGAATGTGTTTTTTGATGATGGGAGGAAGCCGGAGGGAAATCCACACAGAAAGGCTTTTGGCTGAGATGGGGTTTCTTGCTGTGAGGCAACAGTGCTAACCACTGAGCCACCGTGCTGCCCAAGCAACACCTAAAGCGACTTACTAAAAATAGTGTTTACAAAAAGATATGGTAAAAACTGCCAGTCAGGTAGATAAAATAAGTACATCCCTGACCTAATCACCTAGATAAGAGATTAGCAAGTGCTGTATTAACCATCAAGATACAAAACGGAACCATCACAAACCAACTACAAACAATTTGAGTACAATCAATTACTTAGTATATCAAGTAGAAGTGCTATGCAGCCTCACAAACACTATTAGGTAGAAATGCCATAATTTTCTGCTGACTTTTCAGCATGGAAGTGATCATACCGTTTTAAGATACGTTTACAAGTTCTGAATCATAAATTAAACCAAGTTTAAAGAACATACAGCATGAACAGGTTTGTTTTTCCATTTTGGGACACACATCCTATGGAAAGCCAAATGGGGCACAATTCGCCACTTTTTGGCGTGTTTTGAGACGTGTTGTGACACTTGAAGACGCGTCTTGAGACGAGTTGCGATAAAAAAAACTGCGTAAAAAACGGCGTCAGATGCGCAACACAACGCCGCTTTTGACGGCGTTATTAATGTATTGTCTTTAGAGCAGCGTATTTGTGTCGCCTCTGACGGCGTAAAAACTGCGTTTTCGCTTATGATAATTATCTCCGCCCTTTGGTTTTCACAGCCACTAAATTTGAAATATTTTCATCCAATCAGTTAAGAATAAGGACAGACCTAACTAGCAGCTCAGCGCCAATCTCCTTTACAGTAAATAGGATTGCCCGCAATTCCCCTATTCTGCATGTGGCAATGTTTGTCAGCTTTTGTCAGTTGGTTAGGTTTTGGGTAGCCTAAAGACAGTACTTGGGTATTACTTTATTTTCGTTTCAAATTTACTGTTTGCGCACTGTCATGGAAAAACAAGTAAAAAAGCCTTCTTAACGATTGGTATAACTTAATTCTTTTAACTTGGCAGTATAAAGAGTGGCAGTCTAGTGAGAGACACCTACTACTAAACCAGTCTATACCAGAGGTGGGAACTATTTTAAGTCTTGAAATTCGTATTTTAATTACTTCCCAGTATTTCGTAATTTGTATTTGAATGTAATATGTTACTTCTTGGAGCACTATTTTGTGTTTGAAAACACAACACTTTTCAGCAATAAATCTACATAAAAGGGTGTCGGACACCTAATTTTCCCCATCTATACCAGAGATACATAACTCACTACATAAACCACTCCTGGTTTGAAAGCCCTGCAGGGTTTGCTATTTGATTATCTGTTCGTGCCAAGAGTGGATATAGAGGGAGCTGGTTTTCAGACATCATTGCTACACGTCCGTTACGGTGAGCAATGTCTCAAAGCCACCCCCAGCTCCGATAAAACATAATTTTTGTAAGTGCTCATCTTGGAATATGGCATAATGGATACTACAACATTATATCCTATGTATTTTGAAAAAGGAAAAGGCCAGGCCCTACTTTAAAATAAATCTCTTTTACCTTATAGACTACATTGGGAAGTAGGCAAAGCATTCCATTGCATTTGTTACACATGGCAATAACATTATGTTTAAGATGTAAGCATTTTAAATTTTTTAAACCTTGCTCGGTTAACAACTGTAATTAAGGGCGATTAAACTATGTTTCTAGCTGTTTCTGTAGACTTCGTAGTTAAAATTACAATGAAAATCTGAAATTACAAAGTAGCTACCGGCCCAATTTTAATTGAACTTGGTGGAAGGGTGCAGAATAGCCCAATGAATAACTCATAGTGATCCGAACCACCGGACCGATCCACAAAGTTAATTTCACTGTCACGAACGTAGATTAATAAGGCATCTAGTTTTAGCGGAGGTCTGAGCTTTTCGAGTTCCAATAAAAGTATATTTGTGTTTGTGCTACCCCAGAGAAGAGTGACACTAATATTAAGTGGACCTGAGAATATTGAAGTAAAACATATTTCTCTTGCGGCGCCCCGATGACAGTCTGCGTCTGCACATAGGCAATCGCTATGCTATGCCACCAGCCGGCCTACATACAACATATCAGTAAATCTTCGAATTATCCAAATTGTATTGGTTTTACTAACTTGCAGAACACAATGTGCAGATGTCTATAGGGGAAAAAAATTAAGCTATCTGATCGGAGCTTTGGCCTTTCAAGAAGTAGGCTAGTTGTAGTGCTTTGTTGTTTTTCCATGACATTGTCTAAAAGTGTAATAAAAAAATGCTTTATTAAGGTTCCCAAAACAAAAGCTGTCAAACATCGCCACAGAATAGGTGAATTGGATGCAATCCTTTTGCAGCGAAGGAGATCAGCGTTTAGCTAGTGAGGTCTGTCCTTGGTCCTTGCTGATTGGGTGAAAATATTCCAAATTTAGTGGCTGTGTAAACCACAGGGCGGAGATCATTATCATATAAGAAAACAAAGTTTTTTACGCCACCAGAGCTGACACAAAACGACGTAAAATACGCCGCTCTAAAGACAATACATTAATAACTCCGTAAAAAGCGGCGTTGCGTTGCGCATTCGACGCCGTTTTTTACACCATTTTTTATCACAGCGCGTCTCAAGACGCGTCTCCAAGTGTCACAACGCGTCTCAAAACGCGCCAAAAAGTGGCGAATTGTGACCAATTTGGCTTTCCATTTCATCCCACATATGCGTATTTGATTTGTGTAGTTGTTTAATGAGCACGTGTCACTCTGATGTCTCGTTCTATTCGCACTCCTTGACCGAAACCAGGAAGTTGAAAATGCAGATAGAGGTTTTCTTACACCGTGGACAACCGATCATCGATGTCATTTTGTGAAACTTCAAATACCTTTTTATTAAAAGAAATTCTCAACAAAGGGTATGGATATAGGCAAATCGCGATTCTCTGTTCACATATTGGTTATTTGTTATTTCTTCCATTGCTTCATTTGTAAATTATGAGTAGCCGTACGACGCAAGTTAAGGAGTAGTAATTGTTTTCCATTAGGTGACTTAAAATATACTTTGGACATGGAGAACGAAGATGTCCAAGACTGTAAACCTACCCTGAAACTAAAAAGGGAGGACGATGTGAATTGCAACGAGGATTACAGAGAAAATGAAGGCAGGACTGAGACGATTTCTGATGACAGGTGATCAAGTTCCTTGCATTTAAGTTTTATCGTGATACCCTCCGGAGTTGTCTGTAGAGTTCCAATAAAAAGTATTTGCGCCGATCGAGGGCAATATGGAATATATTGTTTATACAAGAAAAACAAGATGCCGGTTTTACACGTTTAATCATTTTCATCTTCATTCAGAGCCTCCACTTCTAACGATCAACCGCTTGAGAGAAATGCCGTTGAGACAGAAATGAGAGGTAGGCTTATACTGTCTGTCAAGGGATGTAACTACTTTATTACTACGAAATGTAAATTATTTTAGTTTTCAAAAAATCTGAACGTTTTTGTCAGTAAGAGCAAGCATACGGCCAATGCTAAACAGTTTTCCTAAAGGGGGAAGTAGGCCATATATGCTTATAGCCTTACTGAACAGCTTACTTTAGTTCGATGATTAATTCGCGCATATGGAAGACCAAAGCTGCCAAAATTTAAAAACAATATATATGAAGAAAGAAATTACTCAAAAATAAATGAAATGCAATTGAATGTACCTTTGCATTAATTAATTCCCCTATTTATTTACTTTTTATTTAATTTAACATTTCATTATTGCTTTCTACATTTCCTTCGCATTTCCACTCCTATTTAGTTTCCCAAACATATTTATTTCTGTATAATTTTTTTGTACATTGCTTTTTACATTTCCTTTTACATTTCTGAATGCATTTCTTCTTCATAAAACACAGGAGGATGCGGTGCTATCACTTCCTCTCCGTCCTTGAAACTGCTTCCTTCCAGTGCATTTTCTGAGTTTGCAGCCGAGCATGATAGCACCACCCCATCATTTGCACAATGTAGAAACAATGCATACAGAAATGTAAAAGGAAACCTAAAAGGCAATTTATAAACAAATTATAATACATAAATAAATACTTTTGGGGAAATAAATAGGAGAGGAAATGTAAAAAGCAATGAACACATTTTTTATTAAATAGTAATGTGAATACATAGGTATATTAATACAAAGGTAAATGCATTTACTTTATTTTGATTTATTTATTTAAAATTTTGCTAGCTATGGTCCTCCTGAGGCACAGACATGTAATTCAATAAATAAACAAACTGTACAAAATAATCATTATGAACAACATTAATTGGACGATATAGCCTCAATCATGACTCAAGATTGGAAAAAGCTTTATTTAGAATTTCATCCTCATTTTTTCATGCGTTATTTCTATAAACATCCTACAGCTATAGCTACATTTCCCCCCCAAAAATTTATGGGTTGTAACAAATTACACAAGTGTAGTGTTCAGACAAAATGTTAAAATATATGTGTTATCTGATAACACTCACAGACATAACCTTCCTAGAGTCTCTAAAGTTGTGTTTTAATGTGTGTTTGTACATTTGCAGATGGCATGCCCCAGGATCCGGGCTGCAGTTCTGCACAAAAAGGGTAAAACTCTGCTTTAAAGCAATGCTTTTCACATTAATATATTTGTATGTTATTTTTACTTGATGTAGACATGTGAGTATATTAATATATCGCAATTTAGTTAGTTTAGTTGATTAGTCATATGAATTGTCAGGTTACCACATTGCACACATCGCACATCACATTGTAATTTGTAATAGGAAGTAAAAAAATACAAAGTATGTGTTCTCACTCTCACTGTCACTTTCAATCTGTTTATTTATCTCTCTCTCCTCTTTCTATTGTAATGGATTTCTGTCTTTCCCTTTTCAGTGAGTAAACTGTCACCAGCACCAATGGACCAAGAGCCTCATTGAACCAAAGGCCACAGGACAATAATCTTGCGAATATAACAAAAACGATATGTTGTATCGTCATCCTACACATGTTAAATAATAGAACTGAATTACAGCTGTGGTCAAACATTTACATACACTGGTAAAGAACATGTCATGGCAGTCTTTCCACAACTACAACTTCTTATTTTTCTGTGATTGAATCATTGGAGCGCATACTTCTTTGATACAAAAAACATTCATGAAATTTGGTTATTTTATTAATTTATTTGGGGCCTTCTGAAAATGTGACTCAATGTAAACTTTTGCCCATAACTGTAAATATTCATGTCCCCTCATAAAGAAACATAAATATGTGTGCCTTTGTTCTCCCTGATTCACAGCCTTAGTCAGGGAAACCCCGTTAACAGGTAACCTTTCTGACTTGTTTCCATCTATATTGATATTAGTATACCTACATAGCGACATGAAAAGCCATACAGTGATTTGGACTATAATGTTCTCCCTCCATCTTAGAATCCGCCGTAGCTCCTCCTGTGGCAGCCCCTCCTTCCATCTCAGAAGAGGGCTTTGTAGTGAAACACAGGACTGAGTTGGTCCAGCGTCTGACAGGTGTGAACACACTGATGGACAAGCTTGAGGACAGCAAGGTGCTGAAAACGGATGAGAGAGAATATGTGGACAACGAGAGGACACCCAGCGATAAGAACCGCGCTCTGCTGAATATTGTTATTAAAAAAGGATCCAAGGCCAAAGCTTTGTTCTACCAGATTTTAAAGGACGACAACCCCTATCTGGTTAAAGACCTGGAGTCCTGTGAGTATGTTGCCAAATCTACATTGTCTTAGTTAAATTAGTTATTAGTTAAATGTGATTAGTATATCAACTGTCAGGTTACCTCACATCACATCACATTTTAATTTGTTATAAGAAGTAAAAAAAAAAGTATGTGTTCTCACTCTCACTGTCGCCTTCAATCTGTTTATTTATGTCTCTCTCTCCTCTTTCTATTGTAATGGATATCTGTCTTTTCCTTTTCAGTGAGTAAACCGTCACCAGCACCCATAGACCAAGAGCCTCACCAAACCCAAGGACAAAGTACAATAATCTCTCTTTCTGTCATGTATTGCATTGTCATCCTACACATGTTATGTGGTAGTACTGAATAATATACATTATTTTTATGAATGAAATGAAATATTTAGTTTTTTGTTGTTCTTTATATTTCTTGTTCAGAGTGTGATGAGGAACTGGAAAGATTCAAAGACAAATATAAACAAAAAATGAAGGAGAAGTATGCCTTCATAATTGAAGGCAATGAAGATGAAGACACTGCAATGGACGAAATATACACTCCTTTGGACATAATACATGGAGAAACTGCTGGAGTCAACTCAGAATGCGAATTTCGACCAATTCAATATCCACATACAAGAAACCAGTCATCAGTCAGTAAGATTCTCTGCAATGACATCTTTAAACGAAGAAAAGGGAAAATTACCAGGTGTGTGCTGACGAAAGGCGTCGCTGGAATTGGAAAAACCTTCGCTGTTAGCAAGTTCATCCTGGACTGGGCAGAGGGCAAAGCCAACCAGGATATTGATTTTGTATTTGTCTTGCCTTTTAGAGAGATGAATTTACTTGAGGATGGCCAGTACTCTGTGCTTAAACTCTTGAACTGTTTTCATTCAGAGATTCTGGATTCTCAAAGCAACTTGCAAGCAAAATTTGAATCTTGCAGCATTTTGATTATATTTGATGGTCTGGATGAAAGCAGATTTACACTAAACTTTGTTGAAAACAAGAGGTTAACTGGCATCACTGAGACATCATCTGTGGATATCCTGTTGACAAACCTCATTAAAGGCAATGTGCTTCCCTCTGCTCACCTCTGGATAACTTCCAGACCTGCAGCAGCTAAACCGATCCCTCGTCAGTACTTGGACCTGCATACAGAAATACAAGGTTTCTCTGATCCACGGAAAGAACAGTACTTTAGAAAAAGATTCAGTAATAATGTAAAAATGTCTGACAAAGTAATCTCCTTCATAAAGAAAAATGTGACTCTCCATATCATGTGTCACATCCCTATCATGTGTTGGATTACTGCAAAGATTCTAGAGCACATGTTTATGAAGGACGAGCAAGTAGTCCCTTCCACATTGACAGAACTGTTCATACACTATCTGCTCATTCAAACACTGTTGTCGAATAAAAAATATGGCCACAAGGGGCAGAATAACATGGAAAAGCAGACAATGTTGGAATCTAACAAAGATAACATTTTGAAACTGGCCCAATTGGCCTTTGAGCAGTTGAGAAAAGGGAACATCATATTCTATGAAAACGACCTGAGAGAACTAGGTCTTGATACGTCTCTGCGCTCTGGATTCCTCTCAGAATATTTACAAGTTGAGTCAGTGTTGTACCAAAAAAAGGTATTTTGCTTCATACATCTGAGCTTCCAAGAGTTCTTAGCTGCTCTTTATGTGTTCAACTGTTATGTGAAAGAGGAGACGAATGAACTAAATGCTTGCGTGGCAGATTGTACTCAATGTAAGGTTGAGAGATTTCAAACTCCACTCAGGTTTAATAGAAGGCTGCTGTTTGAAATAATCTTTAAAATGCTGCATAGTAAGGATGGGCAATTTGACCTGATGTTACGTTTCTTTTGCGGCCTCTTACTGGAGTCAAACCAAACCCTCTTACAAGGCCTACTGCCCCAGACAAACAGCAGCTCAGATATTGAAGATGTGAAAAAATCTCTGAGTTCAAATGTACTAGGTGAACTGATGGGACGGTTGAACGACTTCTACGCTCTTATTGAGATGAAAGCCTGGCCACTTCAAGGAGACTTTAAGAAGTATCTTCAGTCAACACATCAAATCTCGCCTTATCATTATCCAGGAGTAGCGCAGGTTATTCTTAGTTTTGAAGAGGCTTTGGACCAGCTTGACCTGACGTATTGCAAATACGTGAACACCATCATCCCTGCTCTAAGAAACTGCAAGAAAGCAATGTTAGTACCTACAAATTTTTTTTTAAAAGTTCATAAAATATACAGCATACAAGCTCAAGATGCTAAACTTTGACAACTGCTGTACTATATATCATTATTAGATTAATCATTGGTAGTCATTTCATGTTTTTACAGAATAGATTTTTTTCAACCTTGGGAAAGCAGTGACTCTTTGAGCTCAGTTCTGCATTCAGCAGACTCATCGCTAAGAGAGCTGCACATCACATTTCATGTTCATACCCTTGATAAGGAGAGGGATATATGTTTTCTTTTTGATGCACTAAGACAACCAGACTGTAAGCTGGAGACTTTGAGGTCAGTGTTCATTGGCAAGCATTTATGAATTGGGCTATCAGAATATTCTGAAGTATTTTGAACTCAAATAGCCAGTATTTTGTAGACTGGCATAGACAAAGAAAGCCTCTGCTTCTGCACATTTTAGACCATTATACCAATCTACAAATTTATATTTTAGTTAGGCGTGAGTTTATCACAAAGGTAACGACTATGAGCAAAGTTAAATGACAACATGTATTTAAAAGGTAGTTGTACCACACTACTCAAGCAGCTTTTTCTTCAGATTCTGTGCACATTTATCTTTATTTGTGAAGAATCTCTGGCTGTGTTTCTAACTGGACTCCAAATCTTAATTGCCGGGTAGCATTTGATACCTCCCAATTAAGATGTGGTATTTGTATTAATCATTTTAACAATTTTTACACGTTTACAGGATGCACGGGTATGTACTGAACGCTAAGGAGGTGGAGTCTTTGACTTCCCTTCTGTCATCAGAACGCTACTCTCTCAGAGAACTAGACCTAAGACACTTCACATTGCTTGAGGAAGCCAGCTGGAGGACTTTCTTAGATGCCCTGAGGTATTCTAAGCTGGAAATATTGAGGTAAGTTCTGTTCACATGGTCTTGATCGAACTGAATCATTTTTATTCCAATGTTAGTCAAATTGTTGTCAAACCGCTTACTGTATGTGTTACTATTTAGGATGACCAACTGTTCCATGTCAGAAATAGATTGTGACGCTTTGACATCCCTGAGCTCCAACATCCATCTGAAAGAGCTGGACTTGAGTAACAATCCTTTAGTGGGTTCAGGTGTAAAGCCGTTCATTGGTCAGCTGCCAAATAAACTAAAAAAACTAAGGTGAGTATTTAAAGGTTGGGTAGGCAGTTTTCGGAAATAAAAAAGCTTCATTCACGCACCACACATGCTTGGTCGTCTTGACCAGAGTCGGAAGCAACCATCAGCAAGCCAACGACAAGCTCCGAATCCAAATAGTGGCCGATGCAATCTCGGATTTCTCTCCATCTCTGAAACGCCGATATTTAAACGTGCTTGATTGTGTTTATTGTCAGACTCTCTTTTTAGGCCAGTTCAGACCAATGATTCGCGACGCAACTAAATACAACTAGCAAAA
The DNA here is from genome assembly GCA_026901105.3 of Galaxias olidus. Lineage (NCBI taxonomy): Eukaryota > Metazoa > Chordata > Actinopteri > Galaxiiformes > Galaxiidae > Galaxias > Galaxias olidus. The sequence continues at coordinate 156,051 of JAPMUY010000876.1, forward strand.
GAATCCCGTAAAAGCTGACTCTTCTTTCTAGTTTTTCAACTTAGTGATGGGTACATCATACACTGTCAATGGCCACATGAGCCGGGGTAAAAGTCCACAAACTGTAGGCAGCATAGTTTTAGCTTTCCTGGTAACCCTGACTTCTCAATGTTCTGTTCAGTTCTAGCCTTAATTCCTCCACCTGCGCCGAGTCTTTAAGGGTAGCAGTGTACCACTTTCCGAGGCTTTTGACAGGCTTTTCAATCATGGTTGGAATTCGATCCTCATCTATCCCTTAACAACTGATATGCTTCTGGATTTGCTTGGTTTTATTTTCATTCTAGCCCATTGGTTATCATTAAGTTTGCTTAGCAGTCTTTTAGTACATGGAGCAGTTGTCGTCAATATTGTCATATCATCCATATATGCTCGAATGGGAGGGAGACGTAATCCTGCCCTTAACTTTTGCCCGCCAACGACCCATTTTTATGCTCGGATTATTACTTCCATGGCCATAGTAAATGCCAAGGGTGAGATTGGACATCAGGCCATGATGCCAATCTCCAGACGTTACCATTCGGTGATAAATGTCGGTGTATCAAAACACAATTGAATGTCCTGAAAGTATGCCTTAACCAGGTTTACAATTGCATTTGGTACTGTAAAAAACTCAAATGCAGACCACAAAAGCTTGTGGGGCACAGACCCAAATGCATTTGCCAGTCCAAGAAAATTACATGAAGGTCCTTTTTCTCATGTTTTGCCAATTGAATTTGGTGCCAAATCATGCTAGTGTGCTCCAGACACCCAGAGTAGCCTGAAATGCCTGCTTTCTGTACTGAGGTATCTTGTTCTTTGTAAGGTATTCGCTCAGTCTTTGTGCTACTACGCTAAAAAATATTTTCCCCTCCACATTAAGCAAGCAAATGGTCAGAACTAGCTAATGTCACTAGAATCTTTCTCTTTCGGAATCAGTACTCCTTTGGCTCGACGCCACGATTTGGGAATGATTCGTTTTTTCCATTCTAGCTTCAGTAGTTTCCAAAGGAAACGTAGGACATCAGGTGCATTTTTATACAGTCTGTAAGGTACTCCGTTAGGTCCTGGTGCCGATGCTACTCTTGCACCTCTGACTGCATTTTCAACCTCTTTCCATTTTGGAGGGCTGGTGTCCATTCGCTCTACTGGATCATCAATTGGTGGAATATCTGCGGGAACTGAGTTCCTCATGCATTTTCTCATCTGTGTGAGTTTGTTTTAGGTGGGACTCCAGTTGCTGTTTGGTTGTTTTAAGCGTTCCGTTTTTTGCATTGTTGAACAAGGACTTAGTAAACTTGAAGGGGTCTTTGTAGAAGTGACTCCTTGCTCCTTCTTTCTTCTTTCGGTTTCTTCGTAGGTTCTTGGCTTTCCTCAATGTTGACAACCGCTTCTTTAAGCTGTCCTGCAAGTCTTTAATCCCTGCCTTTTCTGATTCAGACGCTTTTTTAATAGCCTTGTTTCTTTTTCTAGCTTGTCGATCTCTTGTTGCCTCCTCGATTTTCTTGGCTCCACCTGAGTTTTTTTAAGTTTCTCCAGTAGCCCAAATCTCTCCTTTCCATAATCATATTTGATATCCCCTATTTATATATATATAGCTTCCTTTCCACTGTGCCCCTTAGATGTTCAAGTGTCTTTTTTAGATCTATGTTAATAGAGTACCAATCATTCTGTTCAGCGGCTGATGGCCACTTTACTTCAGGTTTTTTGTCACTGATCTTCTCCTTGGAGGTTTTTTGTGGTTGATTGGGCTCTACCACCTTATCCCCTTGTTTTTCGGTGCCAAAGTCTACCGTAACGGGCTAGATTTCCTGAAGCTTGTCAACAGAGCCAAAAGGAGGGCAGGATTAGAGCTTTTCTCACAGACCCATGTTTCAAATGTATATGTTGAAAAATCTGGCAGATCCAGTCCAGTAGTATTTAAATCTGCAAGTTCTATATAAAACAAAGCAATTACTTCACCAAATTTTTGTTTCTAATCTGCACTGCTCTCATGTAGTCTGTTGGCTAGCAGAAAAGGCTTCCAAAGCTTTGTCTTTTTGGTAGCATGCATCATTCAAATATTTCCAAAAACTGAACTAAACAATTACTGAAGTGCCATTTTAGCTAGTGTTTAGTTTTGTGATGAAGTGTAGGGCCCCTTAATCGTTACAGACAGACCACCTTAGAATTATATGTTTCTGTCAGGCATGTTTGTCGAAATTCAGTTTGTAACATAGACTTGATGCTAGCATGTTTATATACTGTAGGTGTGGTGTTACTTTTTTGTCATCAACCCGATTTATAATATATATATATTTCTTAAACGCAAGTCTATATGTGGTAAATTTCATAATTCAACATCTTAACTTTGAAATACAGTTTTTCATACCAAAGGATTGCAAGTTGTCTTAATTCTACGAATAAATGAACAATAAGTACAAACTATTTAGGGGGGTGGGGGCTTGTCAGCCTTACTATTGCTTTCGGATACCGTATTCCCCATGACCTCATCTTTCTGCAGGCTGTCGTTCTGTGGCATCACAGAGGAAGGCTGTGCCTCTCTGGCCTCAGCTCTAAGGACCACCCTCTCCCACCTGAAAGAGCTGGACCTGAACTACAACCACCCTGGTTCCTCTGGAGTGAAGCTGCTGAGCGATTTACGAGACGATCCAAACTACAGTCTGGAGAAGTTGAGGTGAGTGAAATGTATGCTGATTGATCTGCAGGCTGTTTGGTCACAGAGGAAGGCTGTGCCTCTCTGGCCTCTGAAATGAAGCTGCTCTTTGAAACATTAGAGGATCCATCTTGTAGTCTGACAAAGATCATGTTAATCTTGCTTGTAAATGCTTTTTTCATTTGGCTCAGAATGTATTTATTTTAAGGGAGCATAAAACATAGTGCAGGTCTGTTACAACCCCTCAGCTGGACGGCGTGTGTCTAGGACGCTGAAGGACAGAACATATTCTAGAGTATGCTGTGTGAAGTGAAATGTGAACACAAACACAATCCAAGAATGTTAAATGAAGGAGTATTTACTCACAGGTTTAATAAAAATAGGATACCACAACTACAAAAACAGTGTCAAATCAAAGAAACAAAAGCTCTGAGCTGCCTATCACGCACTTGCTATATAAAAATACAAGAGCTCCTAAGCTGATGAATCCAAACAGAGAATACACCACGTGATGCTTGAAATGTATGCCCTCGGGTGTCTGAACTAGCCGTGCTCCAAAACAAAAGACAACACAGTACATAGTACTGGCAAAACAGAATAGATATCAAAAAGGCAAAACCAAAAAAAAACATAGGACGGTGTACAGGGAAAAGGAGGGCTGAAATCAAGGGGTTAGGCAAACAAAAAAACTGTGTGGTCTAACAAAACCACTGTACCTCGTACATGCAAAACTATAGACAGCACCTTTACAAACCATTAACGAACATTAGCAAGCACTAACAATTCTCGGGGGACACAGAACTAGACAGGGATAAACCAACTAATACAACTCTGACACGAAACACCAAACAGGACAAACCTTAACGAGAGAGCGAGCACAACCTACAAACACTGTTTCACAGGAAAATTGCTTACAATTCCTCGCTCTCCTGGACACAAGGCGGGAGGTTTTATGGGAGATGGACTATCTCCGGATTGATCCGTTAGCGAATGAGTGATGAGGGGAGGGAACCAAAGGGAAGCCGGCGGCAGTTCTGTATGAAGGGAATGGCGATGGAGAAAACAGAAGGAAATACAATACAACACAACCACATACACATACACAATACATACAATCCAAACATACAATATATTGGTGGACATAACAAGGTCATTAGTGTATTTCTTTGTTTAACAGTTTCTCAACAATAATTTTATTGATATGTCTCTTCCACAGTGTGGATCATTGCGAAGACATATGGGCAAAACCACAGCTATTGAAGAACTGTAAGGCTTAGTGGGAACACACACAAACACATGCACGCACACACACACACACACACACACACACACGTTGTCGTTTTGTAAGTCAAATTGTTCTTGTTTTTATCCACAGATGCTTGTTATCTCACACTGGACCCAAAGAGGGTTGGCGAATGCTTCCGTATTGCAGATTGGTCCTGCCAAACCGTGAAGCGTCCCGCCCATTCCCATGAAGACATAGCTACCCTAGCTGAAGATTTAATAGTATGGTGTAAAGATACTCTACCCAGACGCAGTTACTGGGAAGTAGAGGGGAGTTGGTCGAATGTTTACCTTTCTCTGGTGTATGAGAATGCAGACCTATCCTTTATTCCAGACTCAAGTACACTGTGTTCTCTAAACTGCTCAGGGACAATGTGTTATTTCAGTCACAAAAATACTCGGATAAGTTTCCCACTCCTCAAACCTCTCCGTAGGGTTGGAGTCTATTTAGATTGCACTGCAGGCATTTTATCATTTTACAACATCGATAAGGACAGAATGGTCCACCTACACAACTTATACACTTCATTCGACAAGCCTGTATGCCTAGTCTTCCAGTTGCCACTCTCTGAGGTTTGTAATAAGCAGGAGGTCTTCGTGTCTTTGTGCCAACTGGAGAAGCCACCTGAAGGAGACTGCTAGGTCTCTGTGGAAACAGAATGTCAATCTTTTTGTAATGACATTGTAGCACCAATAATTTAATAATGTCCTGATAATGTAATAACACCTGCAAATTTAAAATGTGTACTTATTTTGTATTTAGCATTTTGTATTATAGATTTTTGTGATAACTTTATTTTATTTGATCAAATTCCATAAAAACAGACTGGAAGGAAGGTGACCACTTTCCCCCAAAACGAATTATCTTAATGCTTTGTACATAAATGTTTTAAATATTAAACTGCATTAATCTGCATTAAACTTGCGGTGTATTTCATTTAACCAGCGTAAACTATATCCATATTTTTTGTTGAATAATTTGCAGTATATTGGGGTGTTAAAAAACAGAATTTGGTAACATTTACTAAACTTTGTTTGTATTCACGATTATCTATCTGGTCTAGATCGTTTCTAACTCCTATATAGCGGGATCGAGTTGAATTGGACTCGTCCAGATGCTTCCCGCGTTTCACCTGGAGATGTAATGTCTACAAACCACCACTAGGTGGAGCTACTGCTTTACCTGAGTGGTGGTGGTATAACAAAAAACAGCAGTTATCAGACGTTTCCTCTGGTGTTTTCCAAACGGATACATTTAATCAGAGAAATGTTTACACGAGTCCCAGATTTAAATAACAGGTAAATCCAAGTGTGGGAAGCCCATAACGAAGTCATTAATCAAGTGGTACATGTTCAGTCATGTGTGACCCCAGGTGCACACAGGCTTGTTCCTAAGTTGAACACGCCTGTCGAGCAAGCATGGTACTGTATGTTTTACCCTATATGGTTGTGTGTTTGTGTGTGTGTTACGTGTTCCGTAACCTTTACAGTATATATCGTAGTTAAATAAACTTTTAGATAATGTTTCCATTGACGCTGGTGATTGCCTGGCCAAAGGTTAATGTGAACAGTATCTCCCCCTCTCATTGGTTGTGTTATGTCCTTCTGTTGATCGCCCTCTCTCATTGGTTGTGTTACGTGTTCTCTCTTTAATCGCCCTCTCTCATTGGCTGACTTACGTCCTCTTGTTAATCGCCCTCTCTCATTGGCTGTGTTGTCTCTCTCTCTCTCTCTCTCTCTCTCATTGGCTGTGTTGTGTCTCTCTCTCTCTCTCTCTCTCTCTCTCATTGGCTGTGTTGTGTGTGTGTCTCTCTCTCTCTCTCTCTCTCTCTCTCTCTCTCTCTCTCTCATTGGCTGTGTTGTGTGTCTCTCTCTCTCTCATTGGCTGTGTTGTGTGTGTGTGTCTCTCTCTCTTTCTCTCTCTCTCTCTCATTGGCTGTGTTGTGTGTGTGTCTCTTTCTCTCTCTCTCTCTCTCTCTCTCTCTCTCTCTCTCTCTCTCTCATTGGCTGTGTTGTGTCTTTCTCTCTCTCTCTCTCTCTCTCTCTCATTGGCTGTGTTGTGTCTCTCTCTCTCTCTCTCTCTCTCTCATTGGCTGTTTTGTGTCTCTCTCTCTCTCTCTCTCTCTCTCATTGGCTGTGTTGTGTCTTTCTCTCTCTCTCTCTCTCTCTCTCTCTCATTGGCTGTGTTGTGTCCCCTCGTTTAACCCCTTCACTTGTTGATTATCTGTCTTCCTGGTTCTATGAATATGCACACCATATAGGAAGATCTCAGTATTGGACTTACAATTATAACATTCATATTCATCATCTCTTCTGACTAGGTATATGTAGGAACATTTATTCATCATCTCGTCTGACTAGGGGTATGTAGGAACATTTATATTTTGCCAAATAGTTGAACTATCCCTTTAGTAGCGGAAGGCAATGAAGAAGGAACTGCTTTAATTTCCTCCCAGGTAAACAAAGATGGCCTCCTGGTGGATCTCTGGCACCGTGTGGAGAGAGACGGTCTCCACCTCTGTTCTCCATTTCTGGTCTCTCACTCTCTCATCCCCCTCTTTCTCTCTTCATCAGTCCATTTCTCACTCTATCTCATCCCCCTCTCTCTCTCTCCGTCTCTCTCTCACTCATCCCTCTCTCTCTCCATCACTCCTCTTTTCTTTCTACTTTATTTAGTGTTTCTCTCTCTGTGTCTTCTATTCACCTCCAGTCTCTGACGTCGGAATAGCAGCCTGCGCCGTGTCTGTTCTCTCTCTCTGTGTGTGTGTGTGTGTGTGTGTGTGTGTGTGTGTGTGTGTGCAGTCCCATGCTGACAGGGAACACGGATTCTCCATCCTGTGTTTCAGAGAGCCAGTGGAGGAGCAGCGCTCTGCATGCCAACTTAACTCACACACGCCTGGTGCACTGGTAGGTAACACACACACACTCACACACGCCTGGTGCACTGGTAGGTAACACACACACACACACACACACACGCCCGGTGCACTGGTAGGTCACACACACACACACACACACACACACACACAGACACACACGCTCCCCCCTTCACACACACACACACACACACACACACACACCCTCCCACACACACACATTTCAGTGTAACGGTTCATTATAAATACATCAGCAGGTCTGTGGAGGATGGGGGGGGGGGTTGTTCATCCCTTGAGAGAGAGACAGAGTGAGAGGGTGAGACAGAGTGAGAGGGTGAGACAGAGAGAGACAGAGTGAGAGGGTGAGACAGAGAGAGACAGAGTGAGAGGGTGAGACAGAGAGAGACAGAGTGAGAGGGTGAGACAGAGAGAGATGTATTTCATGGAGTTGCCCTCATGCCTGCTGTGTGACTGCTGTCCATGTCATCATGTTCTGAGCTGTCACGGCCCATCAAGATCACCCCCGGCAACCAGTGAGGTGTGTCTGTGTGAGTGAGAGAGACGGAGAGTGAGAGAGACAGAGAGTGAGGGACAGAAAAGAGAAATAAGAACATATAATATCATTATGGATTGTGGCAATTGTAAAGATGTAGGACGTATTTTAGCTTTGACATGTTAGCCTGCAGCTGTGTGTTTTAGATAATGAGGGGGAAAACTGTGTGTGTGTGTGTGTGTGTGTGTGTGTGTGTGTGTGTGTGTGTGTGTGTGTGTGTGTGTGTGTGTGTGTGCGCGCATGTGTGTGCGGTACAGTATCCATCTCTGCTGAAATCCAATTGTGACGTCCGGTTTACTGTCAATATGAGGTCAAAGGTCAAAGCAGCCTAACCTCATATAATAGTCTCCTTCAAATATAGAAAAGCCGGGGTCTCATCTGCCACATCTCTTACTCTCTGTATCTCTCTCTATGTGTGTAAGTGTGTGTGTGTGAGTGTGTGTTCGTTTGTTGCTTTGTGTGGGTGTGAGTGTGGGTGTTTGTGTGTGTTGGTGTCTGTGTGTGTGTGTGTTGGTGTTTTTGTGTGTGTGTGTGTGGGTGTGTGTGTTGCTGTGTGTGGAACTGACCATTGTACTGATGGATGTATTTTGATTGTGTTGTTTTGATCGAGTTGTAATGCAATGATGATGACGTAATAATGTAATCACATCTGATACGTTTGGGATCTGGTGATTGGCTCTCGTCTGGTCTGCTGTAACCCCGCAGCTCCTCTGAGCTCCGCTGTTCTCGTCGTCAAGGCTCCCATCGTCATGGCACCAGATGTTGGTGACCTGAGCTTAAGACTGCCCTTTGTCTTTCTTTTAACAAGTAATGGAAAAATAAACTAGCGACTATCAATCAAGAAAGATTAGACAGGAGTTTCACCTTCCAAATCTAGCAAACAAATATATATGGTCCAGCAAGGCTGAGTTTTAACCTGTATAAGACTGTCTATATATGGTCATGTAAGCCCAGGTATTAAGAGGGGGTGGAGAGAGGGGGAGAGGGTGGTGAGAATGGGTGAGGGTGGTGAGAGAGGAGGAGAGAAGGTGGGAAGAGAGGGGGTGAGGGTGGAGAGACAGGAGGAAAGAGGGGGTGGAGAGAGAGGGGGTGGTGAGAGGGGGAGAGAGGGTGGAGAGTGTGGGGGATAGGGGGTAGAGAGAGGGGGTGGAGATAGAGGGTGGAGAGAGAGGGGGAGAGAGGGTAGAGAGAGAGGGAATAGAGGGAGAGAGAAGGGGAGAGAGGGGGTGAGGGGGTAAAGCGAGAGGGGGAGAGAGAGGGGGAGAGGGGGAGAGAGAGGGAGAGGGTCAGAGACCCACACTCATCAGAGACTTGCATGAGAAAAACAAAGGAAGAGGTCACTCTGTAGAAGTTATATGAAGAAAAAACATTTATTAATAATAATAATAATAATACATTGAATTTATAAGGCGCCTTTCAAGGCACTCAAGGTCACGTACAGTAATATAAAAAAAAGTTCTCATAAAAATAATAATAATAAATAAATAAATAAATTAAAATAAGATCAAAATAAGTAGTATACAATTAAAAAGGCATTGGAGCCTGCCATCAAGCATTAAAAAGCATCACGTGGGACACGTGGGATTTCCATGTTCTTGTAATTTAAGTCTTCAACTATGGTTGTGCTGTTCTCAGAGGGTCAGCGGGGAAATAGTGTAACCCACTTAGAAGACAAAATTATGATTATTATAATTATTATTATTATTATTATTATTATTATTATTATTATGCGTGTTTGAGCTACCATAAGTACCACAAGTCAATAGGCCAGAGAGATAGTTGGACCGGGCGTGTGTGTGTGTGTGTGTGTGTGTGTGTGTGTGTGTGTGTGTGTGTGTGTGTGTGTGTGTGTGTGTGTGTGTGTGTGTGTGTGTGTGTGTGTGTGTGTGTGTGTACGTGTGTACTGTCTCCCTGCCTGTGTGTGTGTGTATATATATGTATATGTATATATATCCAGCCCAAAAATATTTGGACATCAGCTGTTTACGAAAACATATTCAGGAATAGAGGAGACTCTCAGCTGTAATTTGAGAGTATTCACATCAAATTGGAGCAAAGATTACAGCCTGTAGTCTGTTCAGTTCAGAGAGACATTAACCTGTCATCAATTAAGCAGTTAAAAGGTGGACCAGGTGTGGCGTGTGTGTGCGTGCGTGCGTGCAGACCATCCTGAGGCTGAAAAAAAAAGAAGAAATCCATCAGAGAGTGTGTGTGTGTGTGTGTGTGTGTGTGTGTGTGTGTGTGTGTGTGTGTGTGTGTGTGTGTGTGTGTGTTTGGGGAGGAAGAGGGTGGAGTTTAACAAGAAGAGGGTGGAAGTGAAAAAAGAAGACAGTGCTGATAGTAAGCAGAGCTGAAGTCTCTGAGGAGATCATAACGGAAGATCATCTGTGGCAAAAAGGAGTTTTTTAAAGCAAAGAAGTGGAATATTCTGTGGCCGAGTCAATGTGTGTGTGTGTGTGTGTGTGTGTGTGTGTGTCTGTGTGTGTGTGTATATATATGTATGAGCCCCCTGAAATATATATATTCCTACATGTTTAATATATATGTTCAACCCCTTATTAAATGTCTGCATATATATATATATATATGTGTGGTCCAAATATTTTTGGGCCTAACCCACCCTGTGTGAATCTACTAAAACACTATTGTTATGACCAACACACAGCTGGTAATTGTAGTCTTTCTTTCTTTCTTCGAGTATCAAATTATATATTTTACGTCCTAAACTCACGCATCACAAACAGAAGGCAAAGGCTTGTGTGTTTTAGAGCGTGAGCGAGAGAGTATTGTGTGTGTGTGTGTGTGTGTGTGTGGGGGGGGGGGGGGGGGGGGTGTGTGTGTGTGTGTATGTTAGAGAGTATGTGTTTGAGTGTGTGTGTGGATGAGAGAGAGTGAGAGAGAAAGAGAGCGTGTGTGTGTGTGTGTGTGTGTGTGTGTGTGTGTGTGTGTGTGTTTGTGTGTGTGTGTATCACTAGTCGTTACGTTAGCTCCCTGTGCACTGACCTTGTCTCATTCAACACTGATACACATTTCTATTTCCAGAAAAAAACAATATAAATCATGTCTTATCTCAAACGTGTTTCTGTTCATGTGTGTGTTGTTACACATGCTCCATAGAGAGAGAGAGAGAAAGAGAGAGGCAGGTTTGGGAAGTGAAGAGGCAGATGGAAAGTTACTCAAGAGTTGCTGATTGGTTATGACTCTACATCACTCTGGTCTCCATAGCAACCACCCGGGGTATGTCCTGAAGGTGCACGCTTTGACCCCTGACCTCCAGCGGGCTAGCAGCACCAGGCTTTGGAGGCTCCGAGCAGCTCTGGTGAGGGTTTGTGAACCTATCCTAAAAAAGCAATTTCCTCAAGGCTTTCATTGGAAAAAAACAGCCTCTTCTTAATCCTAACCTACCTGGATATACATAGTAAACATGGAAAGAATGTACTGGATCTCATGTGCTGTGGGTAAGTATATATATATACAGTATACAGTATATACTGTATATATAAACAGTATGATTATGACCAAAATAATGATGAAACCAGAGCATTATAATGTACTGTATCTCATGTGCTATGGGTGAGTATATATATATGATTATGACCATGATAATAATGAAACCAGAGCATTATAATGTACTGTATCTCATGTGCTATGGGTGAGTATATATATATGATTATGACCATGATAATAATGAAACCAGAGCATT